>JASDQU011102916.1:0-30409 GCA_032191745.1 Picea mariana
TCAATCTATGATCTGAGTATGGGAATGCCTACCTCAGAATTGATACATATGATTTTCTGCTGATGCTTGGATGTTTGCAGGTCTCTGATTAGATGTGCTCTTGGTTCTTGACACACACATGCAACTTATAAAGTCTATTGACTGTCACTGGTTCCACTCTCAGACTTTGGGGGGCATTCTGTTATCCACATTTTTGGTTATCGAGATGATATTATGATCGTGACATGATAATGGAAGATCAAACTCTTCATTAAGAACATTTTCCTGAAGAAAGTTACACTTGTCATTTTCTCAAAATCATATTTTGAAAATAGTTCGCAGGCTGCATATATATTCTCCTGCGAGAATCTTCATTCCCGCAGGCTGCATTCAGCTTGACTGCGAACCTCTCGCACTGTGCTCAAGGCCAGGGTGCGAACTTGTTTTTAAAAGAAGGAAAATGAATAAGTTCTCGATCCTTCTAGAAGGAATCTTCTAGAAGGATGAGTTGGAGTTCGAATGGTTGGCAAAATACTGGCTTTCCAGATATCTTGGGATTACTCCCTATCCAAGTAACTAATCAATATTCTCCTATATATTGAGGGGATTGCTCATGGAAATGGTTAGAAGTTAGAAGAAGAAGCAAGAGATTGATTGGAGAACTTGTGCAAGACTGTGTGAAGGATTGAAGCTACAGTAGCAAGAGACAACAAGCAAGGTCATCATATGTGTTTCAACTTCTTCATGCTTGAGAAAGTGTGTGTGTCAAAGCTAGGAGCCATCGAAAGGAGATCTACGACATCAAGGCTCAGGTTGTAAATTTCTCTTTCAGTTAATGCAATACATGAATATGTCCCTGTCCCATAATGATGATGTCATCTTATTACATGATTCCTTGATCACATGTATAGACTAGGTATTGAATAGATTAATGCTTTTGCTGTGATTGGTTTGTGTTGTTGTGATTGGACGACACAAGAGCATCGGAGCAGAGCGAGGAACAACAGAGATTAAAGGAGAGCGTCCATAAGGTATGTCCACCATTCATTTCTCTTAGTTCATTCAATAGCTAGATCTAGGGAAAGAGTAGTATTCTGTCACATTTTGTTCCAGATCCAGGTGGATCTGGGGAGATTGGTCTGTGTCCGCACTCACGAATTTATCCATAAATAAAGCTCTCTTGCCCAAGAAGGCTTTCTTTTATGGGAGAAGGTCATTTGAGGAGGTTCTTGAAATTTTTTTATATCATGATCTTCAGGAGTGTCCTCATCAGGTTCTGGAGTTCTGGGAACTTTCCTCACGGATTCTGTAGTCTTGGGATTTACAGATTCCTCTTCATACATTTCTTCAAGCTGGAATCTTCTTGATTTCTTAAGTGTTTCTTCTTCATCAAAGGTCACATCCCTGCTAATCTCAATATGGCAATGACCAGGTATGTAGATTCTGAAGGCCTTGGATACCTCACAGTATCCCATGAATATTCCCTTCTTTCCAGAGGGTTCCAACTTGTTTCTTTTCTCTTTCGGTATATGAATAAACACTGGACAGCCAAATATTTTGAGATGGCTTACATCTGGCTTCTTTCCGGTGAACATTTCTTCTGGGGTCTTGAACCCAAGTGCACTATGGGATAATTTGTTCTGCACATAAACAACTTCCATCATTACTTCTGCCCATAAGCACATAGGAAAATGCTGATCGTGAATCATGGTATTTATAGCTTCCATAATTGTTCTGTTCTTCCTTTCAGCTACACGGTTTTGTTGAGGATTATAGGGAGTAGTGAGTTCCCTCTTGATCCCAACATCTTTGCATAAGTTTACGAACTCCTTTGAGGTATATTCTCCTCCATTATTTGACCTGAGTATCTTAATCTTTCTTTTGGAAAGATTCTCTATCAAGGCTTTGAATTCCTTGAATTTACTAAATACTTCATCTTTAGATTTTAAGAAATATATCCAGGTCTTAAAAGAATAGTCATCAATAAATGATACATAGTATACATACCTACTAATGGAGGATGATGGCATTGGGCCACACACGTCTAAATGAATGAGTTCCAATACTCCTTCCGCTTTGCTATCCCTTTTTGGAAAAGGGTTCTTGATATTCTTCCCTTGTGCACATCCATTGCATATGCCTTTCTGATCAACCTTGTGTTCTGGTAAACCTATGATAGCTTTGCATATGTATGGTAGCGCCTTGTAGTTGATGTGGGCCAATATTCTATGCAAAATTTCGCATGAGTTTTCGATGGCATGGGTCATGGCAGTTTCTGGGTGACCCTTCAGCTTATATAAGCCATTTTCTTCACTTCCGATGACGATTGCTTCATTTAAGGTTTCTCCTTTAGCCCACATAAGAACTTCTCTATCTATGAAGGCAACTCTGTATCCTTTCTTGTCTAAAGCTGATATGGAGAGTAAGTTCTTCTTTAAGCCCGGTACATAGAGTATGTCCTTCATTGTTATTGATTTTTCTGAATCTAGCTTGTAGTTTGATTCTCCTATTCCCTTGATGGGATAATGATAATCATCTCCAAGAGTTACTTTCTGAGAAAACTTATTTTCTGAAATACAAGAGAGAGTATTTTTCTTACCCGTCATATGTTTTGATGCACCGCTATCAATGAGCCATGTGTCCTCTCCAAGTGATACAGATCCTGAGAGAGATGAGATCAAGACATGGTCCTTAATCATCTTCATAAGTGGTTCTTCATCTTCGGCTATGTGAGCATGTTGCCTTTTGTGCTTCCTCTTGTATTCTTCTCTTCTGATTGGACAATTATTCACCTTGTGTCCCATCTTATCAAAATTATAACATTGTATAGATGAGAGATCTCGTCCCTTGCGTTGTCCTTTCTTCTGAAAATTTCTTGGATGAGATTCTTGGTTGTTGAATTTGTTTGATGGTTGCGGTTCTCTATGAGATTCCCTTTTGAAGTAGGGTTTCTTCCTTCCTCCTTTTTTATGAGTAGCTAGGGCTTGATCATCATCCCTTGCTAGTAGTGCTTCACGATTGGCTACCCTTGTCTCTTCTTGGATGCATTCTTCCCATAGGCTATCAACCTGTAGTTTCTCCTTTCTGCCACATACTGACTGGATGAAGGCATCCCAAGGTCTTGTGAGACCATTTAGGGTCGTTATTACGAATTCATCTTCATCGATGGTGTCTCCAATCACTTTTAACTATTCTTTTATTTCTGAGATTCGGGAGAAATATTCTTGAATCATTTCTCCTTTCTGCATCTTGGTATTCTTCAATTGAGATCTTAGATTCATCTTTCAATTGATGTTCTTTCCTTCATATAGTTTTCTTAGAGCGTCAAACATCTCCTTTGGATTTTTCTTGGACGATACATACAGGATCAGGTGGTCTTTGATTGAATCTGCAATGATTCTTTGAGCCCTGATTGAGTCCTTCTAATGCTTTGCTTTCTCTACGGCATCTTCAGGTTCCTCCACTTCTTCTTTGATGAATTTTGCTAGGTCATTCTTTGCAAGGATCAGTCCGATCCTATACTTCCAGGCACAGAAGTTGTATATGCCTTCTAGTTTCTCAACAAGCTTTGTGCTTGCAGACATCTTGTACTTGAGGCTACGAAAATGACGAAAAAATGAAAATGCTTAAAATCAAATTTTGACCTTACCAAGAGGTGCGCTTGGCTGAGGCGAGTAGCCTGGTACACTTGGATTTGAGAAAATCCAATTTTTACCCCTTCAAATCTGATCTGTGGATTTTTGGACTGGTGCTTCTGGTACTTCTGGTACTCTGGTATTTCTGGTATTGGTTTTCTGGTACTTCTGGTACTTTTTTGAAACTAGGGTTTCACTTTGCGGAAGATCCAGCCACTGAAAAGGTGTGCTCTGAGTGCCAAAATGATCCTTGGGGGAGGGTGCATCTTTCTAGGTGGTTAGGGAGCTGAAAAGATTCACTTTTGCAAAACCCTGATTTTTGGGTACGATAACAGTGACGTTTTTCCTCTTGTGAAATATGCTTCCTTTAGGTTGGCTCTGAAACCATGTTAATGTTTATGCCATTATTATAGTTCTTTTCATTTCACTAGATAAGAGCATCATAAGAACAAGATCATTGAGAAATACACATTCACAAGAGACACAACATTTATCCTGGGAAACCCTCTAGGGGAAGAAAACCCAACAAAAACTTCCTTATCATAAATTGCCAATACAATGTTCAAGAGATAACTCAAACCAATACAGATAGTCCTCTCCAAGAGATGCGCCACTCTTCTTCTCCTCTCTCCAACTGGTAATTGCAGCTTGCCTCATAAGAAAATCAGCAAGTGAGTTGTGTGTTAAAGTGAGGCGCTAGCCTCCCTATATATACAAGACTGGCACATGTGAAAGGGTTTCACTGGCAGGGCCGACCTCACTCTGGGTGGGTAAACCCACCTTTAATTTAATTCTAGGCCTCAATAATAACTGGGGCTGACTTCTTATTCTGCCTATTACAATTGTCTGATGACCAATCCGCAAAAGGGGATTTAGTCCTAATACAATTATCGACATGATTAATCCACAATGGGGATTAATCCAATGAATAAAATAACAACAATAATAAGAATACTCTTCGCAGTTACATTATTTCAACAGACGTCATCATCCATACAACATACATGGAAATCACAGAGGGCGACATGTGTCATGATGACGTGGCAGCACGAGAGGCTTCCACATGTCACTCATTTTTGGACTTTTTGGGCCGACTTGTGGACCAATGAAAGGTTGACAAGTGGTAGTCCGTACAGGACACGTGGCATTCGTACACTATGTGGTAGGATGATGTGACGTCTATACGAGGCATCCGTACACTACGTGGCAGACATGTGACGTGGGCCAATGTTTGGCTGCCACATGGCCCATTCATGGGTTGCCACGTGGCAGTGGGAAAATGCCCAATGACGCTCAGCAACCGAAAATTCAATATATATATATATATACCGTCAAATCTGGGGTGGTTTCGCCAGATTGGCGGCATATTCCAACCACCCACCATTTTAGTAGTCGCTCTGCCAAATGTAGTTGCGCACCAAAAAAAATGTTGTTACAAGAGGGGAGTCCTACAGGTTCGACCCTGGGACCTCTGCCTAACCAACGACCTAAAATAGCCTCTTTCCACCATTAGGCCAATGACCTCATTTATTCATAACCACCCAGATTTATATATATATATATATATGGGGTGGTTTCACCAGATTGACAGCATATTCCAACCACCCGCCGTTTAGTAGTCGCTCCGCCAAATGTAGTTGCATGTTGTAACAAGAGGGGAGTCCTACAGGTTTGACCCTGGGACCTCTGCCTAACCAACGACCTAAAATAGCCTCTTTCCAACATTAGGCCAACGACCTCATTTATTCATAACCACCCAGATTTTTATATAAAAACAATTTTCTACTAGTGTATGGGAGGAGGAAACAAGGGCGTAGCCGTACGGACAGGGCATGGATTTCAATAAATTTTTCCAGTCATTAATTGGAGGTGCAAGCACGAAAACCAAGGTGAGATTTTCCTTGGGTCCAAAAGTGCCAGACTCAGATCAAGGCGTGGAGATAGTCATTTTTAGGTAATTTGATGCCACGAACGCAATGGTAGTGTTTTGTTTCTGATCTCAACAAAGCTTTTGTATCTTAACTCCAAAATTAGGTATACTTATGTATTTTTCCCAATTCTTTTGTGGAGTTAATAAAAAGACCTACCCATTTGAGAGCAGGGCCTGGAGTCATAGTCCACCAAGGATGAACTCTGTTATCAAGTTTTTGTGTTCATATTGCATGCTTATGTCTCTTTCCTTTTGATCTTTTCTTTCTTTATGGTGTACTTTAGTTTATTCTCATTTAATACAATTCTTTAATAAGTCACTGAATGAAAATATCTCGGATCAGTGGGAATGACATGGAATGTACAAGTCAACACCTTGAATCATTGAATTCATAGGTTTCATTATAGGCTACTTGTAATTGTTAAAAAGTGGAAAAAAACATGTTAAGAGTTTTTAAAACCCTACATTCTAGACTACATCAAGGTGAGTTCATCGTCAGGGAATTACAATGCAAAAATTGAGATGATTTTAAATTTCAGAGAGAGGGAATATTAATAATGGATGAGAGAGTGATTTTGAGTAGGTAGAGTGGATTTTAGTCTGTGAAGAAGGCCTCTAGGCACCGAATGCACCTATGAGGAAACACATGGTAAATCGTTGGTTTGACCTAAAACTCGTCTACAAGACTTCCCCTAATTAAGAATGTATATGATATGCATAGACAAAAATGGACATCATATTCATACATGTGGATTTTGAAATTTCCATGATTTTGTTGCTAAACACACGACAGTCCCACCATGTTGGATATTGTGTTTTTGATACTAAAACTATGAATACTATGAAGAAACTATGATTTAGATAATTGTTCACCACAACTTCACATCATTGGCACATGTATGCTCCAATTATCCTTTTTCCTCTCATTAACCAATTGCATTGTTCTTTGTACAATTTCACCTTACTTGATGAATTCATATGATTGATTAGTTTTTCATTGTCACCTAGTAAATGAAGCATGATATCTATGCACAAATATTGAATCTTATTAAACCTTATATTCATGTAAGCCATAAAGCAATCACATGCATTACTAAACCAAGACCATTATTGAACCAACACAATCTCATGTTAAAATATTTGTTACACAAGAAACATGCAATAAAGATCAAATCATGTGTAAGGTGACACAAGTAAGTTATCATCTGTTAAGCGAGTGTTCATTAAAATGTAACTAATGAAGGATAATATGCATGGTACAAAGCACAATATTGCATACAATCACAACATGAAGAAAATAGGTCAATATGCTCAATCATCATATGCAACTAGACCACCATCAAAGATAAGCTAAGTCGATAAGAGCATATTAAAGATGAAGCTTGACGTAAACAATTTAAAAAAGGAGGATTCCCAAGTCTCTGGACTTGGGGCTAGTTGAGGCCTCAATATAATGAAATCCATTTCTCTCGTTACAACTAAGATTTCAAAATCTCATCATAACTGCTAAGGTTGGGATTAGGGTTTTTGCATACCCTAACCTCTTATTAGGGTTATGATTTTGTACCCTCTAGAATCTTGTTGAATGTTAAAATGTAACTCAATCCACATGTGCAAGTAACATGTGTTGATGTTGCATCTACTTAATACCATAGTGGTTAAAGCATAGGTCAACATCTAGAGGCCACCTTACATTAATTGATTAGACACTATAACTACCTAGTAGACCTTATATAATAAATATGACCACTATACATTAAGTAACAACCTATTCCCTTAACTAGGGGAGTTAGGATGGGACCCTAGCATTATGCTTGCAAAAAAATAAAATATTTAGAAGAGTTTACTAAGATTTCTTTTGATAAAAATCCAAGGGCTTCTTTCCATCAATGATATTGAGAATACTTAGCTTTTGTTCATATTATTAAGCAATACATCAATATTTCCCTAAGAAAAATAACATAAGTTTAGAGAACAAAACTACTCAAATGAAGTGAAAAGGGGTATAAGAGAAAAATATTGAGCAATGCTAAACAATATGTAGTGGGTATTTATTTAGCTTGTCTAATGTGTAACACATTTTACTATAAAATGAAAACTTGGTTTCTAAATGGATAAATGGATTAAATTCAGTGAAGATAAGAGCATACATTTGAAATGTTCTCATATGATACTCCATCTATAAACAATCTTCATTGTGTCTTCCTTTGGAAGAGAGCATAAACCAAAGGAGTATATAAACAAAATGTAGAGAAATGAAGCAAACTAGACAACAATTTCATGGGGAAAAAAAACAATCAAAACCCCCAAAAATAAAGAAGAGAGCATAAACCAAAAGAGTATATAAACAAAATGTAGAGAAATGAAGAAAAGTAGACAACACCCTCATGGGCAAAAAGAAAACAATCAAAACTCCCAAAAAGAAAGAAGAGAGCATAAACCAAAGGAGTATATAAACAAAATGTAAGGAAATGAAGAACAACGCCCTCATGGGAAAAAATAAAACAATCAAAACACCAAAAAAAGAATTAAAATGTAGAAAAACAATCTCAATCTAAAGTGAGCAAGTAAAAGAAAAAACAATGTATGTATGGAAAAAGTTGTTAAGTAAAAAACGAAATTAGAAAACAATGATTTCCATTATTATGTCACCCAAGTTCTATTTACCCTACAAAGAGAGGGAGACAAAGTTATTCTCAACATGAGTATTGGACACTCTTAGACATATTAAATGGCTTTGGTATTGGACACTCTTAGACATATTAAATGACTTCTCAACAAAGCCAGCAATGACTTTGGAAGAAAGCAACCATTAAACCCATAGCAATAATGTCACCTAAGTTCTATTTACCCTACAAAGAGAGGGAGACAAAGTTGTTCTCAAAATGAGTATGGGACACTCTGGGACATATTGAGAGCAATGACTCCTCAAGAAAGCAACCATTAGACCCATAGCAATGACTTTTCTCGAGTCCATTAGACCCATAGCAATGACTTTTCTCGAGTAAGAAAGCAACCATTAGACCATCTTTCATACTAGCAATGACTTCTCAAGAAAGCAAGCAACCATTAGACCATCTTTCATATTAATGAACTAATAGAACATATTTTATTTTTTATCTAACAATAATAAAAATGGTGGTTAAATTTAGCATCCCATCCCATAAATTCCTTAAATTGAAATTTAAGGTTCCATTCAGTGTATGTAGCATGTCAAAATTCCAAACAAAAATTTACAAGATGGATATAGTTTTGCTTAAACAACTTCATATCTAACAAATCTACTATATGGATGTAGTTTTGCTCAGATAACTTCAAAACTAACAGATACCTTATATGGACAACATATCCTCATCAACCAGTGCCTTCACTAAACTTGACGGCTTCTTTGACGAGGGCAACCACATCGTTCTTCAGAATGGACTCCATGCTCCTGCCACCCGTTATTCCATCGTTCCACTTAAACCATCTGCTGCTCAATCCGCATTCCCATCTCTTGTTCCCCATCGTTCCATTCCTATCTCCTTCTGTCGCATGCGAAATACGAAATTTCCAATCCTCTGTAACATACGTTTCAGTCTCTTTATAACGAATGTTCATCATCAGAAACCTGCCAGGCGGCGGAAAAACAAGTAATTGATCAGGCGTTCGATCCCTCCATGCTTGCTCTACCCATGCCATCATGTCTGGGAGAATATTATTGAGGTCCGCTTCGTGAGTCACAATTCCCAGCCTGAAATCCATTGTTGCCTGCCCTTCTCTGCAGAAGGCCACGAACCCATGTCTCTTTGGCAACCTTCGAACTCTTGTAATTACCACCTTTTGTTCTGAACTGCTTGGGTTTTCGGAAGAGGAGTTGAGCACGGCAGATTCGCTTGCTTCCTTTGCTTTACGGAGGTATCGATCTCGCCTTGCAGGATCTTGTAGAGTAACATACGCTTCTTCAACGACCTTAATGGCATTTTCAGATCCAGCCCCATGATGACTAAACTGGATTCGGATCAAACACCTCCGGTGGGCTTTCTCAAGTTCATGCTTCGATGCTCCCCGATCCACATCCAGCAGCACCTGCATCCACCCATTTGATATAATAATAATAATAGTAATAATCCATTTTTAAGGTTATGGTCAACCCAGAGACCTAATTGGTGTATAAGATTTTTTTGTTTATGGGACAAGGGATCCTCTGCTCAGTAATTTGATCCGTAAAGTCCATGGAGGTATACATACCTTACCCTATCCGCTCCGCCCAGCGATTTGACTGGTAAAGTTTACCTAAGTATACATACCCTAACCCCTCTGGATTTGAACTTGTGACGTCTTAATTTTAAGAGGAAACACCATTAGGTCCACTCGACCCAATCAAACTGTATACTTGACCAAATTCACCAACATTTTACAAAAAAAAAAATCAAACACCTTAATGAGCATCGGCACTTTACCTGGAAATAATCTTTTGCACGGGAAATGCGTTTGATTTCACTGTTATGCAACAATCCCTCGTTACTGTCACAGCGAACAGATACATTAAATCGCCGAGGCTGCTGTAGTTCTTCGAGATCTGCCACATGAATGCTAATTTTCTTTCGACTGGAGACCTTCACGTATTCCAGCCGTTCTNAATAATCCATTTTTAAGGTTACGGCCAACCCAGAGACCTAATTGGTGTATAAGACCTATTTGTTTATGGGACAAGGGATCTTTCGCTCAGTAATTTGACCCTACCCTACCCTACCCGCTCCGCCCAGCGATTTGACTGATAAAGTTTACCTAAGTATACATACCCTAACCCTTCTAGATTTGAACTTGTGACGTCTTAATCTTAAGAGGAAACACATGTTCTTAACCATTAGGTCCACTCGACCCAATCAAACTGTATACTTCACCAAATTCACCAACATTTTACTCAAAAAAAAATCAACACCTTAATGAGCATCGGCACTTTACCTGGAAATAATCTTTTGCACGGGAAATGCGTTTGATTTCACTGTTATGCAACAATCCCTCGTTACTGTCACAGCGAACAGATACATTAAATCGCCGAGGCTGCTGTAATTCTTCGAGATCTGCCACATGAATGCTAATTTTCTTTCGACTGGAGACTTTCACGTATTCCAGCCGTTCTAACTGAAGCCTAACATCTCTTACAGCTGTCTCTGGGCATGCAGTGGAGAACATATAATTCAGCCTTTTTTGCCTGTAGACGTCATGTAGGCTTGGCAGGGATATGAAATCTCCACTGCCTAATTGCTCATATAAATTAGGCCCATATAGAAGCTGCTTTCCAAATCGAACCATCAATTTAACCGTCCGAGTCGTTTCCTCATTCTGTGAGCGCAGGAATTGAAGGCATGAAAGAAGCTTATTTTCATAAGCCGAAAAGTCCCAGTACGAATATAAGACCGTTTCTGAAATAGAGGCACTATTCGAAAACTGGGCAGACAGGCTATTCACATTATATTTAGATCTAAACTGCGTGAGATCGCTTATAGACCTCACAGAAGTCGACCCCTCCTCGTTTGTTGCTCCAGATTTGAAACAGAGATACGATTTGGGTGCTTTCGAAGACGTTTCTCCCGAAAATCTTTCAAAACAAATTTTGTCGACAGCAAAGAGCGGCTGTTCAAGAGATTTGCAGAAACAATACACGAAAAACTCCGGATGATATCCATCGTCTTTGGCAACGATAGAGCAGACAAGACGTTCAATGTCCCGGGCAACGCCATCTACAGCTTTCTCCGATTCGCCGCGTATATCAAGTTTTCCAGATTGATTCAATATGTGAACGGAAGAAATGCCCGGAGTGTTTCGGAAACGCTGGATGTTTGTTCCATTTTTTCCTATAACTGCTGAAATAGCTACACGGGGAACTCGCCACTCTCTGTGAAAATTTGACGAGGAGGTATTGGGCGTGATCCGTTCCATGGCCTTTCTTCGTTTGGAAGATTTTCAGGTGGAGGGCGTGTATACCCTACTCAACCTGACAATGAAATGTGCTCGTTATGTTATTACAAATAAGTATGGCGGCCAACGTAATGCAGAGTGGCTGAATGGCATCAAGGGAATTGGGTATGTATCGTCAGATCATTAAATGCCATCAAGTTCTTGGATTGTCAGTGAAACGGACATGGAATCTGCTTCAAACCTTGGATTGTCAGTGAAACGTACAAGAAATCTGCTTTAAACCCTCAGCCAATATCCCACACGTATCAAAAAATCGACGCCGTTGCTTTCAGTTGATGTTAGTTCCCGACCTGAAAGAATATAGATGTCATGTCTTCTTTTGTTTTTGGTGGGACCAGTGATGCCTTGGCAAAATAAGAGAATATGTATTTATTTATTTTTGTTTTAAATATTTCTTTATATAGAATGCCAATTAATATGCCCTCCCGTATCTTAACTTTTTAAATATTTATTTATATAGAAAGCCAATTAATATTCCCACGCACTAAAGTTCAATTCGTAAGCCTCCTCGCGATATTCCCACTCACTAATGTCCAATTCCTTCTTATCTTTTGTAAAAGAAAAAATTTGTATGTATTTATTCTTTATTATAGGTGCGGTAAAGCTTCGTGATATATTTTTTTACTCAAGTTTAATTTATTTTTCGTCTTTAATAAAAGAAAAAAATTATATGTATTTATTGCTTTTACTTTATTTTTACGCGGAAGGTGTTTTTTTTATGGCATCTCTTCTATCTTGCATGAGAAATCTCTCGTAGGTGGTTTTCGAATTTCATTTAACACGTGTTCATTACATTTGTCTTTTATTCATCATTTCCACGTGTACTTTTCTTCCATCAAGTCATTTGGGGCAACAATTGAACACTAGGATTGAATTTCAGCACCAAGAAGTCGTAGACCTTGAGCCAAAAGCATGAGTTAGTGCTTTGCTTATTAGTATCTAAGTTAACAGTGTTTAAGTGGACATCAAGGCATCAAAGGCATAGATGGTTTATCGAGGGGCATCAAAGGCATAGATGGTTTATCGTGTTGTTGTTTAGTTACCACTGGCAAACTTAGTTTACCTAGCAATTTCACCACCAAATAATCAGCGCAATCAATACCATCAATCGAAAATGTGATACATCCTAGACACCATGGAAACGTGACACTCGAATAATCAATCATACTTGGATGGAAATCAGTCACCCATTGCTTGCATTGTACCCCCGAGATTAGATCACAATAATGAGAGTATTTAGGGAGCCTGCATCACTAAAGGTAGACTCACTCAGAGAAATTGTTTGTAATGTAAGGCCATATTTTCTAAAAGGAAATTGAGAAGGAGTGAGTGCAACATGGAAAGCTTGAGGAAAGACTTGAGGATGTCGCTCTCAATATAGGTTTCCAATTTCATCAGGCAAACCACATGGGATCATGTTGATAAAGGGGCATGTGCTTTCACAACCATACTTCCCACAACTAACTCATGAGAGAGAATAAAGAGCCAAGGAGTCATCACTCTTTAGCATTTTTATGAATGCACATCCTCACTTTTGATCTGTATCCATGCATGGAACCAAATTTGTTATACCTCGCACAACCAAATTCTTCATAGATGGATAAATATTGTGTTTATCTCCCATGTCAAGTCAAGAATCACAAACTAGTGAATGGGTCCATGAAGATGGTTCCCTTTTTCTTTGCAACATAAGTGCGTGCTCATTAGCTTTTCAGGTATGTGTGCACGTTGTAGGAATGTGCATGTGTTCTTGTTTAAATAACCTCAGCCCCTGTTGAAGCTCCACTGATGCTAGTCCATTATGGATATAAGCATCCACGTGTATCTTTTAAAAAATAATGTGCACGCATTAAAAATGAGTGTACATCTCTTATCACACATGCAACAACAACCTATGCACGTTCAACCGTAAATGCATTAAAAAAATGCCATTCCCTTTTTCTTCATTTCTCACCATTTGTGGTGATTTCTCCTCCACCAACGCGAGCATGCTTCATCAACTAGGCCAAAATTTGTTAGATTGCAAGTCCCTAGATAATCACAAAGTCCGAGACCACCTTCTCATGAGTTGTCATCCTTATCCACTGATAAGGTGTTGTTATTATCCACTGATGATTTGTCAGTGAGATCTAGATCTAGATGTGGTTGAATCCATGTATTATAAATTAATATCAAGAGATGAATACATGCATGGAGAATGGCTTAAGCCTTTTTTGCCGAGTTCATATCTTGCGTGTTCTATTTTTTTAACATGGTATCAGAGCCCATTGAATCTTAAGGTCTTGAAAACTTCACGGTAGTGATCCATGGAAGGTGAGGTGTTGTAGATCCTCATGGTAGTAATCCATGACTATAGAACCACATTCATTTGGAGGCATAATGGCTAAGTCAAGAACCCATAACCAATCATTTTACCTCCAAACTGTTAGAAAAATTACATTTGATTAGCAATTTGATTATGTGACTTGCCTCTACACTTGCCATTGTTTTTATTGGTGTAGATCCAAGCAATCTTCTTATGATGTTAAGGGTCTCATAACAAGTGATTGTTCCATAGATGGTGAAGTGTGGTAATACTAAATGAAACCGTGTATGCTCAATATGATAACCATGCATGAAAAGGATGCTTCACGAAGAATCTGGATTTGATCATTATATAATTTGTCATCTATCTTAGTATTTTCTAGGTGGAAAAATTGGAGGAAATGGCTTACAAGGCCCATTTTAGTGGTATGTCCCAATTTGGAAATTTGGGGTATGGAACCTTCCCAAGCAATTTTGAGGCATCAAAGAACACTTTTTGTCTTCAAAACTTTGAAAGAATAGCTCCCAACCCCAAGTTGATGTTGAGAGGTATGTAAGGATATACTTTCTAAAAGGAAAATGAGGAGGAGTGAGCATAGCATGGTGAGCTCGAGGAAAGTGAGGATGTCACTCCCAATATATATTTCCATGTTCATCATGGCTAACCACACAGGACCATGTTAATGGATTTGTCTGCTTCCAGGGCCATACTTCCCATAGATAACTCGTGAGAGAGAATAAAGAGCCAAGGTGTCATCACTCTTTGGATTTTTTGTGAATTCATGACCCTTGCCCTTGATCTCTATTTGTGACTGGCACCAAATTTGATGTACCTCATACATAACCAAATTCTTCATAGAAGGATAAATATTTTGTTTATTGATTGTGTCGTGTCAAGAATCACAAATTAGTGGGTGGGTGCATGAAGATGGTTCCATTTTTCATTGCAATAGGATTGAATTCTTGTTATCTTTTTCAAGAATACATGTGCGCTCTAGGAATGTGCACATGTTCTTGTTTAAATAGCCTCGCCCCCCACTGAAGCTCCACTCATGCTAGTCCATCATGGATATAAGAGTCCATGTGTATCTTTTAAAAAATAATGCACACACGTTAAAAACATGTGTTTTTTTCTTATCACACACACAACAGGAACATGTGTGCATTCCTGTGTGTACAAATGAATTAAAAAATGTGACTCACCTTTGTATTTATTTCTCACCAACCATGGTGATTTATCCTCCACCAATGTAAGAATACTCCATCATATAGGACAAAATCAACGAGGAAAAACAAGGTTTGGACATCAACATCATCAACACTCCACATTATGTTGAGAGAAGCTCTCATTTCCATTTATATTTGACTTTAGATGTCATTTTTATAATTTTTAAATTTACTTATTTTTAAAGAAATTTTTTTTATTGTTTAATTGCAGTTGTTATTCCATCACCATGAATAAAAACCCTCATGAAAACCCCAACCCTAACTCCCCACAAGACTCATACAATAAAATTAACCAATGTCTAAATAAACATAAAAATCTAATTCGGGAGCTTAGGAGCACAAGAGAGCCATCTCGTATTTCATTGGCCAATTCACTTGACACCATTGTTGCTTCCATTGGTCATGCTCATTGCCAATTATTTGATATATTTGAATATAAGGATGATATGAGAGAGTACTACTCAATTTCCATTAGCAAGGAAGACGTAAAAAAATTAAATATAATAAAAGAGAGTATTGTTCAATTGTTCATTGATCTCAGAACCAACCAATTTCCTGACCTGGAAAAGAGGCATCTTTGCATGGATTAGGGCACATTCCTAGTGTTACACCCGAGCTTCTCTGCAGTGTACCCTACATTTTTTCACGAAATGTGACCACTCCGATGTGCCCAAAGTGTGATGATTTATTTGTATGTGGCCATGATGGGATGACTTGATTTATGAGTGTTGGTTATAGGTTATCCAGATCCCCTCAAGTGGATGGTCATGGCATGTCCTTTTAGTGCCCATTCTCGGGGGGATCGGATTTATTTCTCTGAACAACTACCCATTTGGAGGTCGTAACTCCCTCTGATGTCGAGAATTTATGTCTTGGGTAGGTATATGAGCATTCTGAGGTGGATCTACTAGGCTACATGATTTACGGGTCCCTAACTATTCACTTATTCTTTTTCCATGTAAAATGTGATTGCACTTTTAAGGGTTGTCACACCCACAGTTTAGCACACCTTACCCACATGGACCTTCTCTTTCTTATGAATGTACCATACTTGGACCTTCATAGATTATTCTAAACATGATCATTCAATTGCACACTTTTTGAGGCATATCACAGATTTTGAGGCATTAGTCACCCTCTCCTAGGAATGAATGGGTTATTTTCATCCGCATGGACATCCTCTACATGCATCATGTGCCAGAAGCCAGAATTTCCTCCTCCTTTGTCACTTTTAAAAATCAGTTTACTCACTAAAGGAGGGTCGACTTCAATTGGGGGCTCTTCATGAGGATGTTGGGGCTTTTTGGAGCATAACTTGATGATGTGGAGATCACTTATGTGACTTGGCACTTGATGGGAATCACTTGGAACTTACCTTTTGATGTGGATGCACTTTATTATCACCTTTTGATGGCTTGTTGGGAAAATTGGAGAAATCCATTCACTTTAGAAGGCTACTTTTGGCTTCGGGTGAGACTGTCCCCCCTTATTTGAGGTAGACATTGGAGTTTGAGTGGCCAAGTATTATTCATTGCCACATTTTAATCCTTCCCCAAGTATTTTCAAGTGGAACCTTGTACAAAAAATGCCAAATCAGCCCTCTTAGAAGCTTGACATCATTCTTGTTGTTGGGGGTTTTATGGCCCATTTCTTCAATTGGAGGGTCACTCCCATGCTTCATGGAGGTGCCTTGACCTTAGGTATGGACATGGTCAAGATTTGGAGTGATAATTTTTGGAGAACATTTGTTTGAAGCCATCCCTTATGAGGGTTTTAAACATGTAAAACATTATTTGATTTTACTTTTTGACTTAGTCTCCGATTTGTGTGGATGACAAATCATTTTATTTTATTCCTTAGCCTAATTTTAGGGAATAAAGAGTGGAGAGGAGTTGAGAGTCTCATCTATAAATACAATCACTCCTCTCACTCATTTTGTTGTGATTTGTTGGAGATTACTCTTGGAGTCATTTAATATAATATCTTTACTAGGTGTTTTCTTGGTATCAGTTCTTGGAGCTCTATATTTCTTGGTTTTTCTTCATTTAAATTCTAAAGATTGTTGTTGTATTCAAGATTCTACATAAAATAGCAAGATTGATCCATTGGGGAGTTATCAACTACTTAGAGGGAGGATGTTTAGGGTTTGTATCTCTTCCTTCTTCCCTAAAATGATTGGTAAGTTCTTGTCTCTCGTCTTGATTAGTTCTATACTCCTTGGCAATGGTTTCAAGTCTTTTGTTGATCTTGTTAATGAAGGTAATTCCCTTGGGGAAACCTTTCTTGTAGGGAAATGGTTATCATAGTTTTTCTTGATTAGCAAGAGACTACTATCCTTGTGGACCTAGCCTCTAGTTATAATCCATAAATGGGGATAACCGATTTTTAGAGGGGCATACTTCATGACCCCATAAAGCCCTAGTGGAGATAAGGGTAAGCCATAAATCCCAACAATCACCAACCAAAACCCCTAAAAACTCACTTTTTCCCTTTTATGTCCTATAAAACATAAAAATACAAATATAAGCCATCAAAAATATTTATTTCGTTGTCTAGTGCAAAGCCAATGGTTTACTTGTATTTTCTAGACATCTGTGTTCATATGTTAATGCTAAATTGTGGATTTTTAATCCTAGAAGGAAAATTGACCCTCTTGGATTATGGTTAATGGTCTTATCTAACATTCTTGTGGTTGATTTAAGGTGTTTATCAATTCTAGAAATTAATTACAACAATAGAAATCAGAATTGGTGAAACCCTAGAGCTAGGGTTTAACCCTAAAAGGTGAAATATAACCCCACCCTAGTTCATATTTCACTTTGGAATTGTTTATTAAGTTTATCTAACACATTATAATGGTGAAATTAATCTCCTAAGCTGATCATTGTTGTTATATTTCATTTTGAATATTTTTGGTGAAACCCCAGGGGGATTCACCACTATTTTTTGGAAGTTTGAGATATTTGCTTGGATATTATTCATTTGCACTTGAAATTTATCATTTCTGGGATTTTTTTGCAAGGTTTATTCATTTCCCTAGCTGAAGTACCCAATATTCGTCATTCGAAGTGCTTTAAGGCACTCTTGGGGTACTTTTTCTCACGCAAAATTTGCAATTTATGCATTTTTTTATTATCATAAATTAGATTCTGGAAACTTTGGAAAGTATCAATTTAGTTAGTTTTACAACATACCATCAAGGTATAACTCGATTATCTTAGTGGTTCTTGGTTTATGAAACAATGTTTCACCCTTGTGCGATAAAAGGTGTTTGTTTCTTCATTTAAACAGTGAAATCATAGTGTTGGTTTGTATTTTATATTGTAGCATGTTTATTTCAAATCTCAACACTCTTATAATTATATCCTAACCCTCTTTATATTGTTTCTTTAATTACCTAACACTTGGTTGAATATTCTTAAGGTATTTGGCTATCAAGGCACTGGTCTATCTAATGTATATTTAGGTGTGTAGTTAGAAGGATTGGGATATCCCCCTTGGTCTCTAGGAGATGGCATAAAGTGAAGGGTTTATTTTTATAAGGTGATAGTGGTGCAATTCCTGTATCGTTTTATCCCCATATCATCCCCCCAGGGGATTCTAGTTTGGGAAACATCTTTTGGTACCATTATCGGGGACGTATTTGGTGGTCCATTTCCTGGCTCTTCATGACATTATACCACCAGGTTATTGGGTAAGTACTTGTATTTGTATATTTTTGAGGTTATTTTGAATGCTAACCTTTATTTTCTTGTCTGATGACTCCACTCAAAGAAAATGTAAAAAAAGGTACATTGCAAGAGGCAAATCCCATGAAGAAATATTGAAAGGTAACTTGGGATTGATTCGAAGCATTGGTAAGATATCTATGAACCCAAGTTCTATTACTTATAAATTTGTATTGGAAACTCCATATATTTGGTATTTATATGATTGGTATGCAATTCTATGATATTAGTAAATCATCATCTTGTATGTTTCAAATATGGCCTCTAATAAAGGAAATTTCTGATTTGTTCGCTCCTTTAGATTTTGTAGGTGTTCCATTATGTCTAGGAGAGATTCATTATTATGCATGGGTTACTTGGGCCCCAATTTTCAGTGGAAATCCATGGTTGGTTCAATATTTTGGTCCTCTTGATTTCTGAATGTCTGGGCCCCTTTTTATGAGGAACCCAATATCGATCTAGAGGAGCTTCCAAATTTTTGTGGGAATGGTGATTCAGCCTCTTTCCATCTTTCAAAATTATTTGATTTTTGTAGAGACAATGACATCATGTTTGAAGATCACATGATGAAACTTTCTGCATTTGGATTGATAAATGAGACAATGTCTTGGTTTAAATCTCTTGGAAATGGAGGTATTCCATATTTTTTAGTGTTCCTGGAAGAATTTTGCAGACATTGGGGATGTTATGAGCAATGGATACCCACCATTCAAGAAATCAAAATATTTTACGACACACAAAGGTCCATCAAAAAAGGCCCTGGATCTCTTGATAAAGATGATGAAACCAATCAAGAAGAGGATCAACACTCTCCCCCCTCCCATGAGACATTGTTGTACAACATTTCAAAATTGGAAAAGGATGCAGAATAGGTACCCAATGTCAGATACGTGAAGGAAATTTATGATACAACTAACATAGGTGATCTTGTTGAAGAAAATCCTAAAGAAACACCTTGTATTTCTCTTAAATATGATGCGTTCATTGAATATTTTGTTGCAAATCCTCAAGAAGAAAATGATGACAAAGAATCTTCTCATGCCTCCATCAGAAATGAATATACCTTTGAAGGGTAGATATATGAAGAGAACCTCGATGAAAAAATATTTCAAGCATCTGTTAGCTCTCTACTGCAAGAAAGAAAGGTTTTTATATGCTATACTCCTTTCCAAGATTTTGAGTTTCATGATACATCTTTTAACATCTTGGAAGAAGAGAATCTAATGGAGAAACCCTTATCTCATGAATAACATGATGACAAAGAGATTGAAAATATAAATTCTCTTCTCGATAATAAAATAAAAAAATGGGATATAAGTTGCTTTCATTTTGACGGGGATCCCATTTATGACATAGATGATGATGGTTTCAAAGATAAATTCGCACATTTGTGGTTTTGTGGACAAACAAACATAGTCGTTGATTGTAAGGATAACTTCACTATGCAGAAACAACCATGTCATCCCACCAATGAGGTTGAATTACATGTATAGGAGGTGTTTTTTCATATCTAAATGAAAACATAATTTTTTCATCCATGGAATCCCCCAGCTCATTACTTTCACTTTCAAGGAAATCCATCTAGTAATAATGGTTTAAAGATGAAATTTTTGGAAGACACTAGAAAGATTGACCTTGGGATTATTACAAGAACTTTCATCTTCGCATACAGGTGTAGTTGGCCATGAGTCATGGAGTTACAATTTTTTTTAGATATGATGGGTTTTATCATAATTGCTCTATATATACAATTGAGAACAATAAGGAGGGGAAACAATCTTCTTGTAGGTTTCTATTGGATCAGCCTTCAAAGTCTCTCTTTCTACATGGTTTGATGAATAACAGTGATGGTTTACCTTATGCTTATGACAAACCATGATTACATAAGCCATATCCACCTTTGGATTGAAAAATATTGCAACACTATAGGTAAACCTTAACATTCCTTCATCCTTATTTCACATGATCAAGGATGATTTTAGGGGAGAAATTTCGCTCATGGGTGAAATCAAGTGGCCCGCCAATTTTTATTGGGGGAATTTTTTGTATTGTAGTGGTTTTTAAAATTTTGATTCTTCACACCTAATTTATTTTAAAAGAAAAACTGTATAGAGGGTTAGTGCAAATTTCTATGAGGGAGAGAGAAAAAAATATGTATTTATCCCATGAAATTTGGAGCTGCAAGCTTGCATTTTCCCAATTTCCATAAATATGGGAATTTCTGGTAACAATTTCTCCCTCCCATTTGGTTTAAATCAGGGTTTATGGATTAATTCACCCCAATTTTGTGGTATGAACAACTACAACGATTTGCTCGATTTCCAAAGAACAAGGGGATTTATGGGAGCAATTTGTCCCTCCCATTTGGTATAAATCATGCATGATTTCTTCGTGGAGGCCATTCAAGTTAGGGTATTAGGAAGAAAGAGAAATATCATGAGTCTTGAATCTTTGGAAGCATCTGGATATCCTTCTGTGTTCAATTCGATAAGAAATTCGACCAAATTCGTAACTTTAACTATTTATGTGATTGTTTTTGGAGCCCGTCCTTGCTCTCTGGAATATTTCAGTCTTCAAATTACTGAGTTTTCTTTGTCAGATAAAGAAAATGAATGCTTGGAACAATTTTAAAATCTCCTACATAGCTATACGGTAGGGTTTTCTCCCTTGTATGTTGTAATATGTTAAAAAATGGATTATGAAACAAAATTGTTGGGGTTCTCCTCTTTTCTCCATTTGTTAGTTTCTTGACCCATGGGAGGATCTTGAGACTCCTTAATTTTGGACCTATTATATGGTATACCAAACAAACCTTAGGTGGATTCCCCACTACCTTAATAAGGATTTGTTGGTAAGTAGGATTAGAAGGATCCCATTCGTATCCTATTGTTACACATATCAATTATATACAAATACTAGATCGAGTAGAAGAGGTGGCCAATGGCTTGTCATGCCTTGGAATTTGTTGTTTTATCCCGAACATGATCTCAGTATAGTTATAATGTATGTGGGGTTTTCTATTTGAATATTTATATTATTTAATGAGAGTTTTCTCCTTTGATTAGATGTTGGTTTGGTTGAAATGGTATTTTGATTACCATGTCATGAAATCTTAGCCTCTTTCAATGGTGTCATTCATTTGATCATGGAGGAGTCAATATTCTCATTATTGCGGTGTTAATTATTTTGATTAATGAATAATTTTTTATTGTGCTTATGGAAATACATTGTTTTTTTTCTTATGTGTTCCATGTCCTAGTGTAGCCAGTGTGGCATACTAGTCTCAAAAGAGAAGGATCCATATATAGGGATGAACTCTATAATAACCTATCATTTGGAAAAAATTAGACCATATAATTCATTTATATTTCTAGTGATATCGATCGATTGTGATTAATCCTTTATGATCTTCTTATGTTGATTTATAATCCTTTATGATATTATGTTGATTTATCGATTGATAGTATGACTAAGCACTTCAATGGGTGCATGGATTTATTAGTCATGAATATATACAACATGTTTAGAATATGAAGTTTGAAACTGCTCTAGCTTCACTTGACAAAAAATCAACTTATTGGACAATGACCATACTTGCTTGACTATTTCAGTGGTAGGAGAATTGGAATTTCTAAATGGGGCATCCATGGAATGAACAATAGAAGAATATTCCCCTTTCATTTTCACATAAAATTTGACTTTCTTTGGTAACTTTTCAGTATTTGAAGCAAGATGGATTTGCATGATAAAATGGGTTCCTAGAAGATTTTGCAATCTCTTATTGATAGAAATATCTACATTTGAATCTCCAGAATCAAATTTTGTTTCTATATCATTATGTATGTCAATAGCCGTGAAATCCCCTTGTTTGACATCATGGAGAGTGGATAGACATGATAATCTTTGTAATATATAAACGCGCAACCCACTTAAAATTTTTGTTGTTTGTTGTAATAAGGTTTATTGGTGATGATATCCATTATACACACAAATAGAAATTGTTCATGCAAATTTGTGAGCATTCCACTCACTATATTTTTCATGAAATATGGCCAAGCAAGACTAGCTATTGCATGGACTTGCTAACAAGTTTAGAGTGCATTAAAAGAAAAGGAAAGTACTAATAATGGAGGTTTGAGATGAGGGAGAAAGGATGAGCTTATTTGGGGTAAATGAAGACAATATTAAACACCCAACTATGCTACAAACCCAATGCAATCCATACAAACATAGTACAACATGAAAACAAGCTTATCATCAGAAAATTGAGCCTACCTGTTTTGCATTGGATTGTAGCTCCATTGTATTTGACTTTGATGAACCAATTGATTTTTCATCACTTGATTTGAATCACTTTCCTTCGACTTTGTGATTGTCTAGGGACTCACAGTCTAACAAATTTCATTTCATTTTTGTTTTTGTTCTAATGCTGCATGTAGAAGCAATTCAATGCTATAAGAGTTTTTTTATGAGAGATAACTAAGGTTTTTTTTCCTTTCTCTTATGTATTCCTGATCCTGGTTTTTCATCTTTCATATATTTCTATTCTTTAATACTGGTTTGACTGAAAGTGAGCACCTGGATCAAGAGTAGTAATCATTGAGCTTCATGGGGATTGCATGTTTAGATATAATTGTACTTGTATTGTAGTCAACATGTATCAATGGGACAAGTACTGATATGAGATGTTTCATTGCATACCTATCTTATATTGGTGTAACATATCTCTTTATGTCCTAATTTTGTGTCATGTTTTGTATAGTTTATCATGTGTATCATGTAGTTGACACATTGCAGATGCATCTTAGTTCACAAGCACTTTTGATGGGAGATAACAAAGGCTTTGCATGGTCCAAATGTATTACTTGATCTTGTTTTGTTGTATTTCATTATTTCAATCTCTAATATTTGTTTGATTGTAGGTGAACACTTGTCATGAGTAATATTGAAAATCCTTTGTGAGGATTGTGCAGTGGGGTATTTTTCTACATAGCTTGTAGTGGGCAAGGAATAATAAACCAAAATGCTAATTTGAGTTGTTGTGTTTGATTTTTTGTCTTTTTTCTGATGCATTTTATCTCTTGATGCCCCATGTTTTTGTAATGAAATGTATATGCATCTAAATGACATAAGATTTTTTGATTGGAAATAACGAGCTTTTCCTGGTCATAATCAAGTAGGGTCTTCTACTAGTCAACTCAACCAATAAAGGTCCCCATCAATCCTTCTAATGGTGGGTTAATTTTGAAAGGTAAAAATAGTATCAACCATTAGAAGGGTTAGTAGGGGTTGATCCTATGTCAACCCAACTATCTAGCAAAGTCCCAATCAATTGTTAGAAGGGTTGATCCTGTTTCAACCCAACTATTCAGTAAAGTCCTAATAAAATGTTAAAAGGGTTATTAAGGGTTGATCCTATGTCAACCTAGCTATATAGTAAAGTCCTGATAAAACTGGTAAGTTCGGATTATCCCTGGAACTATAAAGCAAGGATTAACACACTATATTAGAATTATACATGACTTGTAATAGTGAGAAAGCATTAGTGAATGAATGTGCTAATTTGAGTTGTTGCATTTACATTTTTCTTTTCTTGATATAGATGCATATTTATTTGTTACTTTTTTTTTTTATCATTATCATGTACATTATTTTCTTTGACTGCAAGTGAACACCTCTGATAATAGTAGTAATCAAAAGACTCTTATATATTTATTGCACACTAAGGTACAATTCTGCCTGGTTTGTAGTGGGCAAAGGTTGATCCAAAATACTAATGTGAGGTGTTAAATTTGCAAGGGTGTATCTTTGTGCTTTGATCTCGTGTTATTGTATAGTTTATCATGTACAACATGTGGTCGACATGCTTTTAAATTAAAAAACCTTATCAATTCAAAGGATGGTTATGAATATTTCCCTTTTGCAAGGATTGCATATTTTGGGTCAAATAAACTCTATGCATTTTTGTGGAATAATTGATGGGACATGTAGGATACGATTAAGGCACTGTCATTAAGATATGAATGGCTTGGCACCAACATGGTCACATGTGAGGTTATTTTACTTCAGTCTTGTTTGAGTGTACATTTTTAATAAATTATTGTGCATTAGGATTCGTTTGAACTGCAAGTGCTTGCTTGTGATGATAGTGTAAGCTTGAGCCTCTACAAGATTGCGCATTGAGGTGGAATTATACCAAGCTTGTAGTGGGCATGGATTAATGAGCCAAAATTCTAATATGAGGTGTTGCATTAGCATTTCAAGGGGTTTTCCTTGTGTATGTTTTGTCAGGTATAGTGTGTTTTTCAGTACTATCTTAAACTGCAAACAATTAATTGGAAACATGATGTTCTGAAGTAGCTGTATATGAGATTTGAAGGGCTTCCTACTAACATGGTCACATATGAGGTTATCTACTTCAGTTTTTTAAGGATCCTGGATTTCTATTTATCATCATTATTGTTCATTTTTTAAATAAGTTTACGAATGTGAATATTTCCCTTTTGCAAGGATTTTATAATTTAGGTCAAATAAACTCTATGCATTGATGTGGGATAATTAATGGGACATGTAAGATATGCTTTGGGTGTTGTCTTTAAGATATGAAGGGATTGTTTCCAACATGGACACATTTGAGGTTATTTTCCTTTAGTCTTGTTCATGAGTCTATGTTTTAATAAATTACTGACCATTAGGACTCCTTTGAATTGCAAGTCCTTTCCTGTGATGAAAAAATAAGCTTGAGCCTCTACAGGATTGTGCATCAAGGTGGAGTTCTACCCAACTTGTAGTGGGAAAGGATTAATAAGACAAAATGCTAATTTGAGGCATTGCATTAGAATTTCAAGGGGTTGTCCTTGTTATAGTTTGTTGGATATGCTTGGGGTGTTGTCATATTTAAGATATGAAGGGATTGCTTCCAACGTGGTTCTCATTTGAGGTTGTTTCCATTCAATCTTGTTAAGGATAATATGTTTTAATAAATTATTGTCCATTAGGACTCCTTTGAATTGCAAGTGCTTGCCTATGATAACAAAGTGAGCCTGAGCCTCTATAGGATTTTGCACCGAGGTGGAATTCCACTTGGCTTGTAGTGGGAAAGGATTAATGAGCCAAAATGATAATCTGAGGTGTTGCATTAGCATTTCAAGGGGTTTTCCTTGTGTACAGTTTGTTTTGTGTATTGTGTCTCTTAGTACTAAGAGAAATTGCAAGCAATTCATTGTAAATGGGATGTTCTGAAGTTGGTGTCTCTGATATAAGAAGGGATTGATACTAACATGGTTACATATGATGTTATCTTCTTTTGAAAGGCCCTTCACTGACATGTTCACATATGAGGTTATCAAGTTTTCTTAATGATCCTAGTTTGTTATTTATCATCATTATTGTTCATTTTTAATGAGATCGGTTTGCAATTTATCATCATTGTTGTTCATTTTTCAATGAGCCCATTCTGTAATTTATCATTATTATTGTTCATTTTTTAATGATCCTGGTCTGCAATTTATCATGATTATTGTTCATTTTTTAATGATCCCAATCCATTATTTATCATCATTATTGTTCAATAGGACAATTTTTGATCTTGGACTGCAAAACATTTCCTAAGATGACAACAATAGTAGAATCCTACTTGGCTTGTAGTGGGTAAGGATTAATGATCCAAAATGCTGAATCTAGGTGTTGCATTTGCATATTTTGTGTTATTTTAGTTGTATTGTTTGTTAACTATAGTTCATTTGATTGGTAGTATCAGACTGCAAACCAATGATTGAAAATAGGGTTCACTGAAGTTGTCGTCATTGAGATATGGAAGGATTGTTTCCATCATTATCACATTTGACATTATCTGCCTTCAACATGACAATTTTCAATTTTGAACTGCAAAGGTTCACTTGTGATGACCTTAGTAATCATGGCCCTCCACCGAATTGTGAAGTGAGGTGGAAACCTACTTGAATTCTCGTTGGAAAGGATTAATGAACCAAAATGCTAATTTGAGGTGTTGCATTTGCATATTTTTTTTTTCTTTTAGTTGTATTTTTTTCAACTATAGCCCATTTGATTGGTACTATCAAACACAAACAAGTCATGACAAATAATATATCTTATGTTGTTGTCTTTGAGATATGGAAGGCTTGTTGCCAAAATGGTCACATGTGAGGTTATCTTCCTTGTTGTTGTTTATGAGCCTAGTTTTCTATTTTTCATCAATAGTCTTCATCATGTCAACAGTAAATATGTAACATACCCAACAAACTTGATAAACCCAATGACCTTTATAAATCGTTGAGGTGGTGGGGTACTTGAAAAGTCCATAAATTTCTTTTAGATACCATAATGTAACATATTCAACCATTTCTTTAAAATGTTGAGGTGACATATCCTTTTTGTATGCATCTATACATATCGCAAAGTCTTCATCTCGATCAATAATATTGACAATGGGTGCACTAGTAAACGATTTCTTTAATAGTTGGAAACTTTCCTCACATTGTAATGTCTATTCAAATTTGGCTCCATTTTATAATGTTGTAATTGGATGATCAATTTTGGAGAATCTTTTTATGAACCTTTTGTAGCCATGATTGACTTTACCAATGATATGTTCTTAGGTGTAGGCCATCTCATAATAGATTCCATCTTCTTTGGATCTATCACTATTCCTTTCTGAGAAATAATGTGTCCCAAATAATGAATATGCATATTGTTGTTCCTGAGATTTGTTCTAGGCTCACAAAACACTTTCAGGCATCCAAATATAATGATAATTAATTTGATAATGCTTTTCTACCTTTGAATAATAATGAAATTTCAATAATCTAATCATCAAAATTACAAAGGCAATATCTGTTTCTTTAAGTCTTTTATAAATTATCAAGAGATGAAAAGTAGAATGTGAGTAAACAAGATTGAAATACAAAATAAGTTATCTAATTTTGATAAATCTTACTTTAATTTCAATAGTAGAAATATGAGATGTGTATCTAAATTATGAAACATATTAATGAATAATAAAAAGATATGTAGATGTAGGTCTTATTATACTCACAACAGAATAGAGGAAATTCTATACTTGAATAAATGTCCAATAAATAAACTGTAGTAGAAGTAATACTAAATTGCATCATTCACAACTTAAACATGATAGTTTGAAGAAGATGAATTATGATAACATGAGCAACAACACATAGAAAAAACATAAATCAAAGAAATGAGAAGCAAAATCTCATGTATTTCTGTAAAAAAAATGATCTCTTTATTAAAAAATATTAAATTACATATAAGGAAAAAAGGTCCCCCTTCCATTCTTCAATTATTATTTTATATATTCAAAGCGTGTAACCAAATTGGTTACATTTCCCTAGTCTTAAGTGAAAATTACAAAAATAGACAAACTAAATCCCAAAACCTAAGGAATATATTTGGAATCCCCAATCTCCCTCCATTTTGTTGGCCAGGTCATTGGAGTTGTGCAAGTTGCTCCCACTCTTGATTCGAAGGATATTTGCATGATTTCATTCTTCTATAGGCTTTCTCCATCTCGGTACATGCTTCATTCCTTGGAGTAGTTTGAAATAAATTTCTTAAATGCCATAATAAAAAGAAGTCATCATCTAAAAGATCGGCAATGGTTTGACCTTTTAATATCCTAGTAACTCCTTTGAATTTATTTGCATTTTCCCTTGCTAAGATCAATAATTGTTGATATTCTTGTAGAGAGAGAAAATAACCTTTTTTACCATAGTATTTAGGTAATCTCATTTCCACCATATTTTTATAATGAACTTCATACCATTACACATTTCTTTGAAGGTAAACAAGTTTACTTTGAACTTGTTTAATTGAGTTCTTTTTAGTAAGCACTTTTTCAAAATCCATAATTGTACTTATTCTATATTTAACTCCAATTTGGTTTAATTCTTCTTTTGTCTTGGAGTTAAGAACTCTGATGATTTTGTTGGCAACTTGGGGGTTGCCTCCTAATTCTTGTTCAACCTTTGCAATGTCTTTTTTAAGATTCTTGACGAAGTTAGCCTCTTCCTCCATAATTATAAATCAATTCCACATCATATTTGTTGGCATGTTTTCAGACAGAGGTAGAGTATGCGTGTTTGTCATTGATGGAAAAGATCACGACCAGAAGCACAATGTTGATCACTTGTCAAGATCAGAAGCTAAACTCCATTTCGGGTATCAGAAGCTAAACTCTATTTCGGAGTTTCAGATATCGGGAGTTGGAAGTGTCGAAACTCTTCATCACAGGAGTCCCAAAGTTGCGAAATGCGAAGAAGCTAAACTCTATTTTGGAGTTTCCGATATCGGGAGTTGGAAGTGTCAAAACTCTTCATCATAGGAGTCCCGAAGTTGTGAAATGTGAAATGCTGAAATCCCGAAACAGGCACATCAAACCACGACTTAATCTCCATTTCAGAGTTTCGGATACTGGGAGTTGGAGGAGTCAAGCATCAAGACTCTTCATCATAGGAGTCCTGAAGTTGCGAAATGCGAAATGCCGAAATCCCAAAACAGGCACCTCAACAAAGTCTCCATTTAGGAGTTTCGCAGACTGGGAAATCAAAGATCAAAGGAACTTTAACCTTTGAAGTAGAAAACCCTGAAATCCCGAAAGCAGGAGGACCGTCGATCTTTGTTAAGGACACGTGGTTACAGATCAACATTTCGCTGACTGAGAGGTCAAAGGAAGGAGTGCACTAACCTCTCAAACTCGCGATATGCGAAATCGAGAAATAGTCCTAGCCGTCGGATCGAGGATTGATCTGGACTGTTGATCAGACACGATGAAGGCCCATGAAGTTTCGAAATCACGATAAGAACTGGACCGTTGGATCCTTAGGACACGTGTCGAAAGCTCATCATTTACCTGACTGGAAAGTCAAAGGAATGGGGTTCCCTAACCTCTCGAACTCGCGATATACGAAATCGTGAAATGCCGAAATGTGAAATTGCAAAATGCCTTTTGGCTCAGCCTGTGGTCACCACTGGTGATCACGAGAAGGGAAGGAGCTAGTACAACTAATCTCCTTTTTTTGGAGTTTCAGGGATTGTGACATGGAGCGTCAAGATATCTCATCACAAGGAATGTCGAAATGCCGAAATACCAAAATGCGAAATGGTGAAATCAATGCGAGACCGTGTGCTTGTAATCCAATGGTGTTGGATACTTGGAAATCTGATCGAAGGGCTAATATTGCTCTTCACGATTAATTTTTCAGTTACGATTCAGTTATCAGAACCGAATCATGGTTCTTGGACGGTTGGTGTTTCAGTTGCTGAAGCGTTGTTCTAGGGATTTGAGGGGTAACTGAAGGGGTTGTAGTGCATAAAAGAAACACGCAGTGACTGTGTGTGGTTGGTTGTTCTGACTGAAAAATGAGTTGAACTGTAGACAGGTAAAATTACAGTATGCGCAGTGTGAAGAAAGCTCAGAGATAAGGAACAGAAGCTAAACAGAGGAGAAAAGGGGAAGAGAGCAGAATGTGCACATATCAAAGAGCATGATAAGGACAGAGAAAGAACAAATAGAAAGAGACAACAAGTCAAGCCAAGTATGAACAGAGTAGAAGAATAGTGTAGCAGAGAAGAATTGCAGAATAGTGAAGAAGTGGTAAGAATTG
>JASDQU011102917.1:15011-30409 GCA_032191745.1 Picea mariana
CTGATTGAGGAATACTCTAACTCTCCTCCACCCAATCCTTGGCCCCCAGGACCCTGTTGTCCCCAAACACAGTCTCCATAAAGGAGGGTGCATCATATCCATACAATGCCCTGAATGATGAAATCCTGATAGACATATGGTAAGTGGTTTTGTAGCAATACTCACCCATATGTAACCATCTCACCCAAGTGTGTTGTTTCCCCCCCACATAATTCCTCAAATACCCCTCCACCCATTTGTTGACGATCTTTGTCTTCCCATTTGTCTATGGGTGGTAGCTGCTAATCGTGGCTAGCTCTGTGCCTATCAACCTGAAACGCTTCTGCCAAAATGTGTTGATGAATCGCCCATCTCTATCACCGACTATCTTCCTGGGTAACCCGTGCAACTGGAATACCTCCCTGGAAAAAAACTCTGCTACCTATATGTCCTTGTAGTTTGTGGGTATGGCGAAGAAATGTGAAAATTTGGTGAGTCTGTCAACCACCACAAATATACAGACCTTTCCCTACACTCTAGGAAGGCCTGTAATGAAATCCATGGAAATGCTTTCCCATTTCTGATCTGGAATGGGTAGAGGCTGTAATAGCCCTGCGAAGTGTGTCTACTCAGACTTGTTCTGCTAACAAGTCATGCACTCTTGTCTGTGTTTCAACACATCATCCTTGAGACCCTTCCATGAGAATCTCTCCCTGATCTTCCTATATGATTTGAAGTACCCCTAATGCACTGCTTTAGGTGAATCATGACATACCTTCAGAATTTTCCCCTTCAGGGTGGATTATGGAACCAAGTAGATCTGGTCCTTGTAGAAAATGATGTCATCAAGAACCCAGTACCTATCATCAATCACATGTCTATCCATCACCTCACAAGATTTTTTTTTTTTGGAGTATTCCACCAACAAATGAGCTTTCCAATCTGTACAAATGGCCATCATCGAACATCCTGCTGGCCTCCTAGATAAGGCATATTACATGATATTCATTTTTCCCTTGACATAATCAATGTCAAATTCAAAGGCTTGGATCTTTCAGACCCACTTATACTGTCTCTCATCGAGGTCTTTCTGAGCAAGGAAATACTTGAGACTGTTATGATTAGTATTCACTAAAAACCTGTTGCCAACTAGATACTGCATGAATTTGGTTAAGGCATGCATGGTTTCTAGCATATCCTTGTCATAAATAGGATAGAGTCTCTCCGACTCGTTGAGATTTCTAATCTCAAAGATGATGGGGTGGACCCCCTACATCAAAATGGCTCCAATCCCCACCCCTGATGCGTCGCACTCTAAGACAAACGACTACGAAAATTATGGAAGGGCTAGAACATGACATGTGATCATAACCTCCTTCATTTTGTTAAATGTTTGATGTGAATCCTTTGTCCAATGAAAAGAACCTATCTTGGTCAAATCTGTGAGTGGTTCTCCCAACTGTGAAACCCTTGATGAACCGCCTATAGTAACTGCATAACCCAAAAGATCCTCTCAGCTCCATGAGATTCTTGTGCATTGGCGAATCCAAAATGGACCTGATCTTTTTCTGATGAACCTATACTACCTGCACACTGATGATATGCCCCAAGTACAGTAGTTCTCTCATGCCAAATTCACATTTGGATTCCTTGGAATATAAATACTATGCCTACATAATACCCAAGACCTCCCCTAAATGTGCTAGATGCTCATCCTATGTCTTGTTGTAGCTCAATATGTCATCGAAGAATACCATGATGTACTTCCTCAGCTGTCCTATAAAGATATGATTCGTGCAAGACTAGAAAGTGGCTGGTGCATTGGTCAATCCAAATGACATGACCAAGAACTCAAAGTGTCTGAAATGGCACAGAGATGCTATCTTCTCAATGTCCTTTTCCTTTATGATGATCTGATGGTATCCTGAGTGTAGATCAATCTTAGTGAAGAAGACTGCCCCATGTAACTCATTCATCAGGTCATCTATGTGTGGAATGGTGTAACAATTCTTGATCGTTTTCTTGTTGAGCACTATGTAATCGATGCACATCCATAACGTGCCATCCTTCGTCAATATCAGGATGACTGAAGATGCAAAATGAATCATGATGGGCCTAATGTGCCCCATAGCAAGAAATTATTAGATTTCTTTCTCAATGTCATNATTTCTTGGGGTGCCTGTCGGGTACTGTAATCACCGGTGTAGCCCCTACCTCTAACTCAATCATGTGCTCAAAGGCCCTGTCATGTGGTCTCCCTAGTGGTATCGACCCAAATATTGACTCATATTGACCCAGAAGATCTCTGATATGAGGGTGGTAATGCTCACTACCCTTGGAATCCTTCTGCGTGGTGATCAAACACTTTTTTGCGTAGGCCACATCTCCGTGACGAAAGATCTGCTCCATCCTCTTTGTCGATACTACTCGAGGTGCTCCTGTAGACATGCCCCTCAGCACAACTCGCGATCCACTAGCATCTCTGAAGGTCATGGTCAACATCTGATAGTTGAACCCAATCTGTCCCAATGAATATAACTACTGTACCCCTAACAGGACATCGGTATCTGATAGGTCAACTACATAGAAGTTGTCTATCAAGGTGTAGTTTCCTAGTTTGACCTCTAGGTCGGGGATCATGTCCAATGATTTCATCGTGTATCCATCAACCACTTCCACATGGAAACCCTCAAAATCCTCTGTGCATTATCCTATCTATCCCGCAGATCACGATATTTACTACTGATCCAATGTTCTTTCTTGCAGATCTGATACACTGGGGGTTTCTGGATGCGTTTCAGTTGTGTGTTTGAGATATTTATGGTTATTGCATGTGCATGTTGGTTATTTGAGGTGCATGTTGGTTATTTCATGTGCATGTTGGTTATTTCATGTGCATGTTGTGTATTTATAGTTTAAACAGTATATAAAGGATGCATGCGAAAGTAAATAACATCAAATGCCCAATAACATATATTATGTGACTCAACCACGGAAATACAATAGCACACTAGAAATATAGAGTATAATCGTCAGCTAGATCTCATGGATCATCACTGGAATACAATCAAATAGCATAAAAATACCCATGATCAAAAGATGAATGCAGATCTGATGCATGCATGGATAAATCAACAGAAATATGAGACTATGGAGAAATACGGTAACCGCTACTAGCTAGAAAACTCATCCAATAGAATGCACCAGAAACTACTCCAATAGAAATGCCCTGGCCTCTAGACTGGAATGGATGAGTGTCGAATATAAGATTTTGCCTCTGAGGTACTAGATCTGGACCCCTGGGGGGTTTGCGCACCTCTTGAGACACTGGATGCACCCAAAATGATTCCACCAACGGAATCAACTACTATAAGGCTCAAAATGATCATCTCGCCAAATGCGGAATTGGGTCAGAAGGGTTTCCCCAGATCTGTCATGATGCTCCGTTTGCAACCCCAAATGTACTCTTGGAAGAGATGCACCCTAAATGGATGGATGATGCGCTATGCAATATTCCACCGTTAGAATCTAATGATAAATGGCTTAATAGAGGTGCCCTGGTCGGATCTCCACTGGGTCGAAAGGAAACTGCAATCTGATCTTAGACCTCGTCCAACTCCACAAACCCTCAATCTGACTTGCACCCTCACTGAATGAGTTGCGCACACTATACTGGATACTCTTGAATAGATCGATGAAATACCTGGATGGTATCTCCGATGGGCTAGGGTGTGTCTCTCAACATTGAAACCAATCAATGGTGGTGGTTTCCTCCAGAAATCCACAAAACAACAAGGTCGACTCTCTTCCTCCTCTGTGAACTCTCAACATCAAATTAAAACAATGCATAGTGATGAATTAGGTCAAATTCCTCCCTTTATACCATTCCCAATCTAATTCACCATTGACCTGACTTAAGCTAGGCACATTTCCTCCTAAGGTGAATAATTAATTAATTAAGTCCCCCTTCAGCACCTTTTCATTCTAATTCTTCGTTGACTTAGGATTAAGTTACTTTACCTAAGTATTTTGCATTAATTCATCATTTAGCCATCAATTCCTCCTTCTTTCTCCATCTTGTTCCCTGTTTGTGCCTGACTATAGTCTACAAGAACACATAGATTACTAAGTAACTCCATGTTGGCCTACTCTTGGGAATGAGACATCACAGTCTTGGCATTGCTTAGACAACATCAACTACAAGTGAAAGAGAAAAAGAAAAGGTCTTATTTTTTAGAAAGGTTGGTGGAATATTTAGGATTCATTGTGGACTCTACAAGTGTACGCCCGAATCCCACATGAGTGGAAGCAATTTCCGAATGGCCAACGCCAACCTTTGCCCAGCTTCTCAAAATTTTTATGGGAGGCATCAATTTCTACCGCAAATTTGTCTACCATTTCTAACAATTGGCTCGTCCATTGCATAAATTAACAAACAAGGAAAATTTTATATGGTCTCCTGATGCACAACACCACTTTGATAACTTGAAGAAACCCTTATGATCTCTGCCAATCTTTTTTTTTCAAGACTTGATCCAACCATTCGAAATTGAGTCAAATGCTTCTCAATTTGCGATTGGTGTTGTACTTAAACAGGGAGGTCATCCTTTAGCCTCCTATTCAAATACACTATCCGCAACAAATCTCAACTACAATACTTATGAAAAAGAATTATATATCTTGGTCCAAGAGCTAAAGAAATGGCGCAATTATATTTTGGGAAAAGAGACCATCCTACACACGGATAATCATTCGCTCAGCTTCATCAATTCACAGAGTAAGATACAGGAACAACGAAATCTCAAGTGGGAAACATATATCCAACAATTTCACTTGATTATTAAATATAAGCAAGGAACTGTGAATCATATGGTCAATTTATTAAGCAGACCACCAATACAAGTGATGAATATCTTAGCAGTTTGATGTGCAACCTATGACAATTGGAAATACATGTATGAAGCCGATCCCGCTTTTAAAGAGATATGGTAAACATCACCACAACCCACAAACATCAATCCAAAACCATTTCTAGATTACACCATTCAGGAAGGATGACTCTATCATCTCAATCAACTATGTTTTCCGCAATCACAGGATCGTTTGATCCTCATGAGGGAAGCACATGCTTCCTCCTGTGGTGGTCACTTAGGTAATTCTAAAACACTTCCACACCTACAACGCCACTTCTATTGGCCTGCTATGTCCAAGTAAGTCAATAGTTTCATCAGAGATTGTGCTCTCTGCTCACAAAGAAAACCGTCTAATCGCAAACATGGTCTATATTAGCTTTTTTCGATATCCTCTTGCCCATGGGAATCAATTTCTATGGATTTCTTGAGTGCTATCCCGACCACTTTCCACAAGCATGATTAAATTTGGGTTGTGGTCTATCGGTTATCCAATATGACACTCTTTCTCCCTTGCCATAAAACAACTTCTTCCACAAAAATGGTTGAACTATTCTTCTGATATGTTTGGCCACAGTTTTTCCTGCCTAGTATCATCATTTCTGATCACAAATATCGATTCCTTATTTACTTTTGGCATACTTTATGTTTCTGACTAGGATCCCAACTTCAATTTTCCATGGCATTCCACCCACAAATTGACAGACAAATCGAGGTGGTCAATCGTAGATTGCTTCATGCTCTGCACAAATCCATCATCTAAAATCAGTAATGGAATGCTTATATTCACATTTACAGCATAGCTACAACAGAGCTACGCATTCTTCCATAGTATTTTCTCCATTCTAGGTTTTCTTTGAATTCCAACCACTTGCACCCATCGAGTTTCCAATCAATTTGACTCCTTCAGGTTCAACGCACCATCAACGAGACCACCAAATAACTCAACACTTCATTCAGAATTTAGCACATCAACAGAAGAAAGTGACCAAATCCTTACAAGAAACACAAGAGCGCACAAAGAAACATCATGATGAACACAAAACAACATTGCAATTACAACCAAGAGACAAATTTTTGCTGCAAATGGACAAGAAAGGTTTCAAAGGGAGCCATCATAAGATGCACCCATTGCGATATGGACCATATACAGTTTTGGATTGCATTGGAAAAAATTATTATTGGTTGGATATTCCACCAAATTTGGGGATTCATGACATGATAAATGTCAACAATTTAAAACTATTTTAGACGCCACTTCTTCAGGACACGGTCACTGTCCACCACCCAGTGGAAAACATTCTGTATTTTCAACATCCTTTATTGCATGATCAAATTCTGCAAAGACCATAACCACCTGACAACAACAACATGTTTCCTATCTAGTAGGGATACATGGAAAAACTCCATCACAGGCCAAATGGATGACAACAGGGACGCTTTTGAATCTAAACAGGGAGGAAATGGACCAATAAGGAAGGACGTCAACCTTCCTTAGAGAGCGCACAGAAGAGTACAAGTCATCTACAACAAACAAGGAAAGAATAAGAAGTAATGCTATGTTAGTTTTCCAATATTTGTCAGTGTCATTCATTCCATTATTATAATAAATCATTCGCTAGTCTAAGTAAATAATGGCAATGTCTATTTTAATTAATAGTGAGTTGTGTCAGTAAACGCTATGGGAAATTTCTCTTGTCAATCTGACTGTGCAGAGAATTGCAGAAGAATAAAGTGGCATTTAATGTTTGGAAAGATGGCATTGATTGTTTAAGAAGGGAGAGAATCATCTAATACGATTGTTGAAGTTTTTGGTAATCATGAGTTATTCATTTTTCTTGTGTAAGTGTGAGTTTTGTTTTTGCTAAGACAAATTAAGATAACTACATTGCAATTACGTTTTTTCTTTTAGTCGAGGGTTGAGAGAAAAAGAGATCATGCCAAAGAAACGGGTGCACATCTCTGGTTAGGATAAGCACATAAACAAGACGTCTCCTCGTTTCCATTGGTGGACAACCTAGAGAGTAGGCAAGGCGTCTATCTCCAGCAAGAGCGCCTTTCCCTTCCTCCTGTTGCGTCAATATTACAATTATCCTAGTCTATTGAGCACCTCCTTTTATTTTCTACCTCAAAGCATGTCTAAAAAAAAAATGTGTTTCCATTGTTCAAGAATCCCCCACACACACTAAGATCAATTGTTATCAGAGCGTGTTTTGTCCTTGGGACTAAGAACTTCATCCACCGGGTTCAATTTTTTTTTGGGCCTTCATAATTAGTCTCATGATTTTGATCAGAGCATTCATTTCACCCTTCTTAGGGATTGTTTCACACCCTCCTTAGGATCTATTTCGGGCTTCCAACCATGTTTTCTCGACGAGAAGCCTCTAGTGAGGAATCCTGTGCCAACACATCAATCCCAGTAGCAGATTTGGGGCTAGCTCTCCAAGAACTGTTTCGACTTTAACAATGAACACCTCCAACAACCATGTAGTTGGAAACATGGTTTCAATTACCCAACTTCACTGGCCAAATGAATGGAGATATTGTGGATCCTTAGATCTGTAGCCTCTCCACTTATTTCAAAACCTTTCCTAAGATGGAGGAGGATACCAAATTTCAAATATCTAGTCTCCAACTTGAAGGAATCACCCAAAATTTGTGGGACACACACTTGAATAGTGCATATTTTATCGTTGATCTCGGTACTCCATCCCCCAAAAATGGCCACATTACTTCATGGGATACGTTCTGTCAGGCCTTGAAAGAACACTTCTACCCTTTAGGCTACCTTCAAAATTTACTTGCAAAGTGGTTACAACTCTGTCATCTTTCCAATCAGTCGATGCAAGGCTACATCAATGTCTTATGCAAGCTATACATCCAACTCCAGATCACCGAACCAGACGAGGTATTAATCATGAAGTTCAATTCTAGTTTAATGCTACCTCTTCGGCGAGAAATAGATCTTTTTGACAACCCTTCTCTTGACAAGGATTTCTTATGGGACTTGGTCGTAGAAAGAAATATAACTTCTCACCCCATATTCCCAACTTATCACAACTGCAGTGCTACTCCGCCAAATCCCCAACCACAACCTCAATTAGCTTCTTCCTCCACATCCAAAAACTCAGTCTTGTGTACCTTTCAAAAAACCAACTCCCACCATTCTACAAACTGTCATGCACTTAAAAATATCTGCAACACTAAGACCTTGATGGATTAGGTCAATTCAACAAATTTGACCGAACTCCCAGAGACCATTTCGCTCAAAAACCCTACCGAATCCCACCCCTCTCTCATTCTCATGACCAAACCTGAACTTGAAACAACTACAAAATCAAAACCGAACTATCCACTCTCATTCTCGACAATGGCAGTCAAAATAATCTTATATCGCAAGATTTAGTCCAATATCTGCAGCTCTCCAAAACCCCACACCTTCATCCTTATCATATTGGATGGGTCAAAAAGAGCAGTCCTCGCATCACTATTTCTCGATGTTGGGCAATCACTTTTGACATTGGTTCATTTCGTGACACCGTGACTTGCGACGTCTCCCTATTATATTTTTTTAATCTCCTTTTCAGTATTCCTTACCAACAGGGCTGACAAGTGGTGTATCACACTAAAACTGATCAGTACCATCTTAAACAGGTTGGGCGCACCTTTGTCCTTACTTGATCATTTGTCACGTCACCAACGTCGTAAACCGATACCACAACCACTCACCATATCATTAATACCCACAAGGCCTCACTATGTTTAATCCGACCTCTTAAATATGATAAACTTAGCAAATCCCCCTCCCCCCCAATGTTTTTCCACTACTACATGAATTTGTAGATGTGTTTCACCCACCCACTAGATTCCCACCATCATGAGACATTTCACATTCCATCAATCTCATACTAGGCACAGTTCTACCCAACACACTTGCCTATCACCTGGCTCCCAAGGAGGCCACTGAAATAGAATGACAAATTGAACAACTCCTTGAATCCAGCCACATTCAATATTCCTCTTACCCTTGTCCCTCTCCAACCTTCGTTATTCCCAAGAAATACACTTCATAATGGCATCTTGTTACCGAATACAAAGCCTTGAAAAAATCAACCATTAAAACCCGATATCCCCTACCTCGGATTGAAGATCTCCTCGGCCATATGCAAGGGGATTATTTCTTCACAAAGATGGATATCACTTTGGGATATCATCAAGTACGCATGCAACTAAGTGACATCTCGAAAACAACTTTCAAGACTAAGTATGGTCTTTATGAATGGTTGTTCATGCCTTTCAGCTTGACCAACGCACTGGCCACATTCACGCGGCTCATCAACGAAATTTTTTGGCCACATCTCGGTAAGTTCGTCATTATTTATCTTGACGATATTCTGGTTTTCAACAGCTCGTGGGAGGAACTCATGCAACATTTGCACACAGTCTTGGCATTTCTTAGACAACATCAAATACAAGTGAAAGAGAAAAAGTCTTATTTTTCCCAAAGGTCGGTGTAATATTTAGGATTCATTGTGGACTCTAGAGGTGTATGCTCAGATCCCACACGGGTGCAAGAAGTTTTTGAATGGCCAGTGCCAACCTCTTACCAACTTTTCAAAATTGTTATGGGAGGCATCAATTTCTACCACAAAATTTTCTACCATTTCTCACAGTTGGTTCATTTATTGCATCAGTTAACAAACAAGGAAAATTTGAGATGGTCTCCTGATGCGCAAAAACACTTTGATAACTTGAATCAAGCCTTATGCTCTATGCCAATCCTCCACTTTCCAGACTTGATCCAACCATTCAAAATTGAGTCATATGCTTCTCAATTTGTGATTGGTGTTGTATTTAAACAGGGAGGTCATCCTATATCCTACCATTCAGAGACACTATCGACAACAAAGCTCAACTACAATACTTATGACAAATAATTTTATAGCTTGGTCCAAGCACTCAAGCAATGGTGCCAATTATGGGCAAAGAGACAATCCTACACATGGATCATCATCCGCTCATCTTCATCATTTCATAAGGTAAGATACAGGAACAATGAAATGTCAAGTGGGTAGCATATATCCAACAATTTCACTTGGTTATTAAATATAAAAAGGGAACTGCGAATAAGATGGTTGATTTATAAAGCATACCACCAACACAAATTATGAATATCTTATCAGTTCGATGCACAAACTATGACAATTAGAAATACATGTATGAAGAAGATCTCACTTTTAAAGAGATATGGTCATCATTACAACAACCCACGATCATCAATCGGACACCATTTCTAGATTACACCATTCAGTAAGGATGGCTATATCATTTCAATCAACTATGTGTTCTAGAATCAGAGGATCGTTTGATCCTCATCAGTGAAGAGCATGCTTCCTCCTCTGGTGGTCACTTCAAGAATTCCAAAACACTTCTACACATCCAACGCCACTTCTATTGGCCTATTATGTCCAAGTAATTTGATAGTTTCATCAGAGCTTGTGCTCTTTGCTCACAAAGAAAACCGTGTAATTGCAAACATGATCTATATCATCCTTCGTCGATCCCATCTCTCCCATGGGAATCGACTTTTATGGATTTTCTGAGTGGTCTTCCGACCAATTTCATCAATCGTGATGAAATTTGGGTTGCATTCTGTCAGCTCTCCAAGATGGCACTCTTTCTCTCTTTCCATAAAACAAATTCTGCCACAAAAATAGTTGAACTATTCTTTCGACATGTTTGGCCACATTTTGGCCTTCCTAGTAGCATCATTTCTTATCGTGACTCTCGATTCTGTAGTTACTTTTGGCATAATCTATGGTATTTAATAGGCTACCAGCTTTGATTTTCCATGGCATTCCACCCACATACCGATGGACAAACTGAGGTAGTGAATCATACATTGTTTCATTCTCTTCATAAATCCTTCATCAAAAAGAAGCAATGGGATGCTTATCTTCGCATTTTGCAGCATAACTACTATAGAGCTACACATTCTTCCACATGATTTTCTCCATTTGAGGTTTGCTTTGGATTCCAACCACTTGTACCCACCGAGCTGCCACTCAATTTGACATTTTCAGGTTTAGCGCACCATCAACGAGACCACCTAACAACTCAACACTTCATTCATAATTTAGCACAACGACAAAAGAAAGTGACTGAATCCTTACAAGCAACACAAGAGCGCGCAAAGCAACGTCACAATAAACACATAAAAACATTGCAATTCCAACCAAGAGACAAATTTTGGCTGCAAATGGACAAGCAATGCTTCAAAGGGCATCATCATAAGTTGCACCCATTGCAATATGGACCATATACAGTTTTGGATCGCATTGGAAAAAATGCTTATCAGTTGGATCTTCCACCACATTTGGGGATTCATGACATGCTAAATGTCAACAATATAAAATTGTTTGAGCCTCCACTTCTTTAGGACACACTCACTATCCACCACCCAGTGGACATCATTCTCGATTTTCAACATCCTTTATTACATGATCAAATTATGGATAGTAAGACCATAACCACCCGACAACAACAACATGTTTCCTATCTAGTAGGTAGACAGGGACAAACTCCATCACAGGAAAAATGGATGATAATAGAGACAGTGCAATGGTGATTTCTTGTGTTGTTGACGAAAGCAAGGAGGATTTCATATCTCAACAGGGAGGAATTATACCAATAAGGAAGGACGCCAAGCTTCCTTAAAGAGTGCACAAAAGAGTACAGTTCATCTGCATCAAGCAAGGAAAAAAGAATAAGTAATTCTATGTTAGTTTTCTGATAGTTGTCAGTGTCAGTCAGTCCATTATTATAATAAAACATTCACCAGTCTAAGTAAATAATGGTGATGTCTATTTTAATTAATAGTCAGTTGTGTTAGCAAATGCTGTGGGAAATTTCTCTTTCCAATTTGATTGCGCATAAAATTGCAGAAGAATAAAGTGACATTTATCATTTGTAAAGAATGGCATTGATTATTTAAGAAGGGAGAGAATCATCTAATACGATTGATGAAGTTTTGGGAATCCACAATTATTCATTTTTCTTGTGTAACTATGAGTTTTGTTTTTGCTGAGACAAATTGAGAGAACTACACTACATTTACATTTTTGTTGTTAGTTGAGGGTTGATTGAAAAAGAGAGGGAACCAAAAGAACTGGTGCACATCTCTGTTTAGGTTAAGCGCATAAGAAATATGTATCTTCATTTCGATTGTTGGACAACATAGAGAGTAGGCAAGGTGTCTAGCTCCATTAAGAGCACCTTTCCNTTCCCTTCTTCCTACTGTGTCAATCTTATGATTTGCCTAGTCTATTGAGCACCTCCTTTTATTTTCTACCTCAGAGGGTGCCTATAAAAAAAATGCGTTTCCATTGTGAAAGATTCCCCCACACACAGTCAGATCAATATTGAGCCATTTTCTCAATAGGAAATGAATTTATAGGAACATAGCCTATTTTTTATCATAAAATGCATCCCAACAAGGATACTCTCATAGACAACATGGTTGGTGCTCATTTCCAACACCACGCTCTACCTTGTTGTCCAAAAATAAACATTGTAAAAAAATTCCCTCTCTTACTTGAATTTCCTTCTCCCATGCTTGCTTGACTCTCACTCTTCCCCAAAAGGATTGATTGACTCTCAAAGTTCACCCATGCTATCATAACTAGGTGAGTTGACTTCCTCACCCAACCTCTTATATGAATTTACTAATTGAGTGTCTAATAAGTGAAAGGAAGGATTAGATGGTCACGATAAATTAACTTAGGAAAATAACATGGGTTTTCCACTGGGACCCCATTTATCCCCCTCTCTTGTGGAATCAAAGCCCCACAACGTTTGTTATTGCATCCAATGATGTATTTTTATTAATAGTTCCAATGTAAAATTTACAAAGCTCAACCTTCAGTCATATTGATCCATACATTCTCTTTGGCCCAAAACACATCAGCTCACTAGTCCAAATCACTTTTTCACAATTTCATTATAATTTGTAGGGATTAAAACTAGGGATGCTACATCCTCCCCCCCCTTTTTTGTACTATCATCAGTGAAAAACACCTACATGTTTACATACATATTACAATGCTAGGCTCTTTGGACTTTAATCAGTAAAGGCTCTCTGACCCAAAACATATATACATAGACAACTCCACCAAGACATATATAGATAGGCACTATTGCCCAAAAAACATACATATTGAGACTATAAATAAAGGACTCAATGGGTCATTATCAATAAGTGAATCATTTGTGTAATAATTCATTGTGATTTTCTAATCAAAATGCATTGCGATTAATTGTTGTAAAAGTGTATTTAGAAACCCCTAATATTCTATGAAGTTATTTCTCTTCAATTATTCTACAAATTATGTTATTTGTTTTCCAGAGGGTTACATGCATTCCCTAACATGGTATCAGAGTGACTGATTCAATACCTCGCATGTTGTCTACAAATATTGATGAGTCAGAAATATTTGTGATTGACTCTAGGTCAATGATTTATTGAATGTAACCTGTGGATCATATCAAATTTGTTAGATACCAAATATGGCTTCTAAGATATATCTTGTTGTTCTAAATGGAATGAACTATGCTATTTGGGTGCCAGATATAGAGACCTTTCTGGAGAGTAAGGGACTTTGGAAATATACAAAGACTATTATTCCAGATCCAATGGAAAACTAGATGAAGTTTTTTGTCGAAGGAAAGAAGTATGAGACTATGGGGGTCAATGTGACCTATATCTTGTGGCAGATTTGGTTCCATACCAATGGAACCAACTTTCCTGATCAAGTCTAGAAGAATTTGAAGTATTTTCTCAACAAATTTGATGAAATCCAAGTCATGTGGTTAAAAAAAGAGTAGATCTCTCTTAAACCTCACTCCTTCAACAAAATTGAGGATTATTTGGTGCAAGTGAAAGAGCTACAGTTGAAATTGGGTGAATGTGGAAAGAATTATCTGAAGAAATATGGACAATTCATTGAGCTAGTCCTGGTGAATCTAAGAACACCATTCGACATGTTATGTTCCATGTTTCATACCGACTGGAAGGAACATGTAAAGAAAGTTGTAAGGATTATATATTTTATATTTTCTATGGATTACTGATTAATGATCAACACATTTTTCTTATTCAAGAAAATCTTGGTGGTAAAAATCAAGATAAATTGCTCAAGGGAAAGGGAAATATGAGTCATAAATAAAGAGGAATGCTTGATACTCTTGTACATTGGCCAAAATTCCTCGACCAAAAAACTAAAGGGAGGATTGATTAACCAACATCTAGTCAGGAGAATTGAAAGAAGAAATCATACTAGTACCATGGAAAGACTAGACATGTGGATAAAGAATGGTGGAAAATGCAAGCCACCCTAAAGGAGAATGTTAAGCATCTTAAAGGATACATATTGGCTATTTGTCGACCTATTGATAATTTCACCTTCCAAGTAAAAAATTCTCAATCATTTTTCCCTCTTACCTCAAATAATTAGTGGGTAGTTGATTATGGATGCAATCATCATATGGAGAAGGACACTTCCTTGTTCACATCCTTGGATAAAGATATGGAGAGAAATATGTATGTTGTTGATGTTTTTGTCTCAAAATTGTTGGTTGTGGTGATGTTCCCTGTCAAAATGGAAAATTTGTTGACATCTATCATGTTCCCAATCTCAGCGTAAATTTTTATCGGTTTCTCAACTGACACAGACTAATAAGATTATGGAGTTTCCGCTACATTGGTTATTCATAGGGGATCTAAAGAATGGTAAGTGGATTATCGTCGAAGGGTTTCTTGAATCAAAGGATTAAATATAAAAGTTTTAGGACCTGCCTTGACTAAAATCATAATTGAATGCTCTTATTTCTCACAATGATGAGAAAATTCAAATTTGGCATGAATGAATTGGACACTCAAGTTTTTAAATTCTAAATTCAAGGTCCACATAGCACATCAGTGAAATTTTACTTAAAGTCCTTCCACCTAATGGAGTCTGTAGAGAATATTTGTTGGGTAAACATCATTAGACACCTTTCAGCTATATCAAAGCATGTAGAGCACAAAACCTCCTCGAGCTAGTTCATAGTGATCTATGTCATATCAATCAACCCTCCTTAGCAGGTGCAAAGTATGTCTTGACCTTTATTGATGATCTCCCTAGATTCACTTGGGTATATTTCTTAAAATGTAGGAGTCATGTCCTTTAGAAATTAAAATAATTTAGGGCCTTTTCTAAAAATAAATGTGTTTGACCGATCAAGTGCTTGGGGTATAATAATGGTGGTGAATATGTTAATCAACCATGAGGAAAACCTTACACTATTTGGTATTTCCCAGTAGAGGTCGGTCACTCATACCCATCAATAGAATGGTGTTGCAGAACATAAGAATCAAACATTGGTTGAAATGGATTGTTGTCTTTTACAAGCCAAATATCTTCCTATTTTCTTATGGGCTGAAGTTGTCTATTGTGAAAACTATCTCTTGGA
>JASDQU011102918.1:5113-17885 GCA_032191745.1 Picea mariana
ACTATGATACATGATGTGTATTCTATATGTACTAATTCCCTCAATTAAATTGTCAAACTGGGGTAAGTAAACTTAGAGTTGTGGCACAATATGAGTCGTGGCACAATATGAGCCAAGACACAAAGAAACGCTAATGGAAAGATTGTCTAGCTAAGGAGATAGTTTACCCTAGGGATCAACACTCTTTTTAATTTACAATTCTACTTTTTAAAGAGATGACTTTTAAAATCTATTTAAACAGAAAATTCTATGTAAAGTAACCTTCAATTAATGAGATTCAAGAAATTCTAGAACTATGAACTATTTGACCTAAGTAGCCTTAAACAATCTAGGACTATGGATTGTTTAATCTATCACTAAATAAGAAAATAACAAGTAATGTATTTCAAAGCTATTTAATCTATTCAATCGCTCTTTGAATAAGCAAACAACAAGTAATCTATTTCTGAATTATTTGATCTATCTTCCTTTGAATGAACAAGCAAGTAAGCAAGTAAGCAATTAATCTATCAAAACTATCTTAACAAGTGAACTCTAGTCTTAAAGTAAAAACTCACAAATATTTCTATCTCGCAAAGAATAAACATTAATCTACTTAACTAAAAGCAAGAGTGTTATGGCAGTATTCAAATGTGATGATTGTGTCTTCGATGGTGAATGACATCATGATGGAATCTAACTACTAATTATAGTTCAAGTGGAGTTAAATTAATGCTAACTTCTACAGAGAAATGTAAAGTATGGATAAGGAAATCTATATAAAGTTTTTCCATCATAAAAGAAATACTAAATGTTCTTGGAATCCATGTGATCTTTAAAAATTATACAGAAGGGATTCAACACCAATCATTCACTCTATCACACAACTGCTAGAAAATACTTGGATCAAAATCACTAACTCAAGCAAAGCTATAAACTCATAATTAACACTTAATCAGAAATCCTAATTCAAATTCATAACTAAGATGACAATGAAAATAATTAGTGCAAACCTACAAACTCTTGACTGATGCGAATTAGAAATCATAACTCAAATTCATAACTGGGATTTCATTAAAAATCATAACCTAAAGTTAACTAAGCTACCATTAAAGATCATACTAAAAATCAACTAAGATGCTACTGAAGATCATAATTCAAAATCCATTTATATCCTACCATGTTGATGCTAAAAGAAAAATTAGCAAATAAGAAAACCTACAGAGAGTATTTGAAATTACAACTTGATAAATAAACACTATCTAAAGTAGTACTCTGAAGAGTAATTTACAGCTAGGGAGAAAACGACATGACAATATAATTAGATAGCTTCTACAACCTGCAAACAAAATGTTAGGAGTCTAGATATCAACACACAATCATGGACATCCACACATGCTCTGTGACATACACAATTCAGAAAGTGATTTGCAAATAAGAGAATATATACAGGGAGGTTAATTAGACAAGCGATCTGAAAATAAAAAGATACACACAGTGAGCAAGCAATTTGAAATTAAAAAATATACACAGTAAATAAGTAATTTTGAAATCTAAAAGTATGAAAGGAAACTATATAAATGCAAATATATATTGGTATAAATAATCACCCAGACCACTAGTGGGCCCCCCAAAAGGTCATGGAAACACTTCAACAGGAAATCACAGCCACTAAGCTAACAAAGCATTGACATTGATCATAAAAATAAAGTATACAACAAAATGGAGATAATGTCTATGCAAATAATAAAATTCATGTCCTCTTCGTGGCATAGACAACGATATTTATAGATTATTACATAGCTTGAGAGGTTGACCACTGGAAGGGTTGACTCTCTCTAAAAATAGTAAGTTCATTAAATTCATTTTAATAGAAGCATATTCCTTAACAGTCTTGTGTGCTCCACTTAGTGGGTGCTGCAACTACCCAATCCTAGATGCGTCGAGCTCCATAGCTAGAGGGAACGAGTGGGCATAAAACCCATATCTCTAATTCGTCCATCAAAGGCCATCAATGTGCTAACTACCAGCTTCTATATGCTTCGAGTGTCAGATCGAGTGCCAGATTGTTTGTTGGATCGAGTGTTGGATGGATATTTAGACGAGGGACTGGATGGAGGATCGGATTGTGATTTCGACCTGTTGCAAGAAAACCAGAATATTAGATCTTCATAATCAATTAACTGAGATAAATTAATCGTAAAACCATTGCAAAAATGAAAATTATACATACCTTGTGTGATTCCATGGCGAATTGATGTATAAATATTGATAATACCTTTAAAATGGCTAAATGAGAGAATAAAATATATAATGGTTTCATACAAAAAGGATTTGGCCATTAAAAAAATTTCAAAACATAAAACCAACATTTCTCCCAGGCCTAAGGATTTGCAGGTCCCTCTGGAAACAAAAATGGATCACTCAACATAACTATACTCATGAAGGAGGGGTGGATTGGATTTAGAAGCTTCTACCTCTTTCCATGGGGACTTTGTCTTAGGCATTTTATGATGTTTCAACTGCATCTGGAGAATGTGATTGGTGGTGGTCATCTCATCAACCAATCGTTGAAGAGAGTTCACTTTTTCTTGCAGGACAACATTGTCATAATGCAAATTCCTATCCATAGTTTTTCGTTCTGCAAATTGTTGAAGCAACTGAGCATTTTCTTGTTGCAATTTATCAATAACTAGGGTGTGATCAGATGGCTCAAGAGAAGAAGGCTTGGGTTCCTTTATGGATGTAGAAGGTATATCAACTTTAGAAGATGGTGTAGGCATCTACAAGGAAGGATTAACAATGTTTTTGTGAGAGAGACTTGGTGTAATAGGTTCATATTTGACCTCTTTATAGGGCTTATACTCCTCTGTAAAAAATTATCTGAGTCTTTTATGGGGGCTCTCATGATCGAAAAACAATTGAATAGGATCCGAAGTGCTTGGAGGTTTTGTATTGGGCTTGCCACTCATACTTTGGGTGCTTCTTCGAAAGGATTCCCCCTTGAATTGATTATCTCCTCTCCGCTTTGTAGGAACCGAAGGAAAATCTTGATGGAATGCATCTTGTAGCTTCTTAGGTTGATAATAAATAGGTGTTGAAGGCAATGGGGAATTATCAGTGGGATTTTTTATTTTCTTACCAGATGAGGCTGCGGGGGAATCAATAATTTTTTTGGCCTTTTTATTAGACAGTGAGAGAGTCTGATTTGGAGGATTTGGATTTTTTGGAGAATGAGGCTTAGGTGGGGTGACAACTCCTGAATTGAATGATCTCTTTCTTGTCTTAACTATGATATGGGTTTTAAGAATTGGTAGAGGAAATCGTCCCATGTCTTGCTCTGTTTTTTCAATTCATATATAAAAAGCAATTTAATGAGGTCATGGTGGAATAAACTATTGTGAGGATTGGCCAAAGTTTTATGGACTTGGGAAGAAATTTTCTCAAGGCTTTTCAGGAAGTAGAAAGGAAAATTTAGGGGTTTATTAAATTGAAAATGGGCTAACAGACGAAAATGACAATCTTTAAAAACATAGTACCTACCTTCACAAGTGATGAGCCTGGTAATTAAGATTAGGGGGTTAATCAATCCGTCTTTAATCCATTCTTTTGAGTACCCTATATCTCTAGAAACATTTTGAAATTCAGGATTGAACACTCTGTTATAGCTTGGATGTGGTAATTGATGGTGTTTGAAACATCGATCCCCAACCCATGGAAATTTCATGGCTAAGGAAATAAATACCTCAGAGACCAAGAAGACCAGATACCCTACGTGAGCCAGTCGCCCATCGAACCCAAGAGTGAATTTGAGTGAGACGCCATCATCGTGTCCCTGTAGACTGGACAAGAATGGTCCCCACCCTGCGCGAAGGAAGATCTCTCTACACTCTGTGAATTCTAGAATGGCCAGTAGCTCGGTGTAGGAGGATGGTTCATAGCGGTTGGGCATGGTTAAAGAGAAAGAAATTGGGCAGAGGGTGAGCGTAACACAACAAACAAAGGATGAGAGAAATGGAAATTGGGGTAGAGTACCCATTTTTTAATGCAATTGTGGTGGAAACGGTTGAATTCGTGGGCGAATTCATCATACACAATTTGCATGTGTAACCATACTTGCGTTGTGTTTGAATTTTGAATGGTGTGTACTTTGGAGGAAAATGAAATCATGCGAGAATTAGATTAATGTCCAAGTCTTCAACTTGGACATTTGATCATAAAAAATGCATTTAAAAGTTTAATTTGATTACCAACTTGAATTTTGAAAAATATACCATTCAATACGTCTAACTTACCATTGCAATGGGTGTAATTAATTCAAACGATCATTCCTGCATGCGATCGTGATCATTTACAGTATATAAATACCTCACCTAATCTAGCATATGGAACTTCATCCGATATTCTATATGGCACTCCATATGGTCCTCTAGATAGCACTCCATCTGGTCCTCCTGTGTAAGTTGAAATTATCCCCATCATAATGGACGTTCACCCATAGCACTCAACTTGGAAAATTTCTGGCAGTCATGGTGAACAGGAGCATGGAGCATGGATATGATGAGTTTGAATAGGATTATCCATTGTTGATTTCTTTATCATTGATCTGTAATAATATAAAACAACTTGTTCATCTTTTCATAGACATGTAATATAGACGATAGTGAGCATTTAGCAGTTTGTTATTGATCTGTAATAGTCACAAGGAACCAGTTAAGAATTCTTCCATTATATAAACATAAAAATGCACACCAAGCTTATAACACACACAGTGATGTCAACAATATAGAATTTAGCATACCAATACAAACAATTGTTGATATAATAGCCCAGGATATCGTAAAAACAATATGACAGAATTTTTGACATAGATTCTACTTCCTCTTCTCATGGATCGGAATATAGATGGTAGTTCTTATTTGTCAACTCAGGACACCCCACCCCCACTCCTAAGTATTGTGACACCTCACAATCAAATATACAAGGAACCAGTAAATTCTCCCAATATCCTAAGATTTACAGTTTTCCAAGTGTAGAGATAAATTTCACACATTAGTCTGATAAGACAGTTAAAATATGGCCCCACCTGTAGGACATACCATCATACATATAGTTAAGAAGAGGTAGGAGAGAGAGTCTTAGGATTGTCTTAAAGTTGGTTCCCAATGGAAATTGATGGAGTTCATTTACCTTTTCTTAACCATGCATACTTATTTTCATATTTTCGTACAAGTAATGTCGTACATCAGGACAAGTTTTAAGTTTTAGGAATTTTATTTATTGTTTGTCAAATCATCACCCCCGCTAGGTAGAATGCCCCGCTGCGAGAAATCTTGTTCAGTACTCCAACGGGTTTACCTCTTCATACTATAGGCCAGTACTCACTGCCAGCAGACCTTTTCAGTATCCCAACAGGTTAGCCTCTTACACACTTTTACAATAGAGACTGGTCCACCATCTTTTAATATTTTTGTATAAAGATTGTTTTTTGCAAGAAGATGGGGAGGTAGCTCTAAATTTTTTTATTTAGGACTAGGATGGTATTTAAGTTATAGGATGACTCTTCTTTATGTATTCCTTATAGATTATCCTTATGTAATGGATACTTAAGTGGACGCAGTCTATCTAAAGATATGGTATAATCAAGCATTTTTAGTGTGTAGTGGATGGTACCATTGGAAAATAACAAAAAGGTATCTTCAGGCCCTACTCACTTTCTTCTTTTTTTAAAGTTACATTGATGTTTCCATGGCTAACTGCTAATCATACCTTCTTGCTACTCCTTCATAAAGATACTTTACTCACCCACTTAAGGTTCTTGGCGAAATTGTACGAGTAACCTCTAGGTTTGATAAGACAAGGTGTCACTTCCTTATATCCTCTAGTGGTGGAGGTTATGAGAAAATTCCATTAAAGATGCCTTGAAAGAAAGGAAGATAGAAATATTGTAAAAATGTCTAATTCACAACTAGCAATTTCTAATCATAATAAAAAGTCAATATTCAATTTATTCTTAAGCAAACAACAGAGTTCAAATATAGCAACATCTTTTTCCGAAGTAAATTACTTCCCTTTTTTTCTCCTTGAAGTTTTCCACTTGTGGTGAAATAAATACCTACAGATATATCTAAAATTGTTTATCAACAAAAACACACTTTAAATTATTTACATATGTACAATCAGAATTTATAAAAAGATTCAAGATCAGGGGGAGGGAGAAGAAACTTTCCCATCCACTAAGGACAATTCCTTGAAGGTTGACATGACCTGTAGAAACTCTTCTTTGGAAATGAGTTTGTTGTAAATTTTAAGTCGGTGTCCATTCACTACGAAAGAGACTTGTCCACCATCAATTGTTTTTATCTTAACAACTCCATTATCATACATGGTAAATATCTCATAAGGACCCAACCATCAAGTGGTAAGTTTGCCTTTAAAAGTTTTGAATAGGGAATCAAACAATAAATCCCAATCACCAGATTGAAATTGTTTCTTCTTAATAAATTTGTCATGCCACTTGCTCCTTTGGTTTTAAACTAACATTGTCTGTTGGATAGAATCTTGTCTAATCTCATCTAATTCGTTCAATTGTAGGGATCGTTGTTTTTGTGCCTCATCTAGGTCTAATCCCAATTGTGCAGCAATACTAAAATTCCTTACTTGGAATTCAATTGGTAGAAGTACTTGTTTTCCATAAACTAGTTCGTATGGGGTATGCCCAGTGGTATTTCTCCAGGTGGTATGATATGCCCACAAAGCCTCTGGAAGTCTATCATCCCTATGGTGTAATTGGACAGTTTTGGTTAAGATATTTTCCAAAACTTTGTTTGTTGACTCTACTTGACCATTAGCTTGTGGGTGATATGGAGAATACTTACAATGCTTGATCCCATATTTATCTGTTAATTCCTTCATCAGATTAGAAGTGAATTGTGTGCCCTGGTCTGTAACAATCTCATGCGGAACACCAAAGCAGGTAAAGATGTCTTCATAAATGAATTCAACAACAGATTTTTCGGTATCCCTAAATAAGGATTTTTCCTCTACCCACTTGGTGACATAATCTGTACAAACCAAAAAATAATTCTTCTTACGAGACATGGGTGAAATTGGTCCTACAAAATCAAGGGACCATTTCTCAAAAGTTTCTATCATAACTTGGGCACGTAAGGGAATTTCATCAGCTGATCTAGGTCTTCCTATCCTTTGACAACTATCACAAATCCTCACATATTTGGCATCATCCTTAAAAATGCTAGGCAAATAGTAACCTAAATGTAAAACCTTATATGTTGTACATTTGTCGGAAAAATGGCCACCACATGGTCCATCATGACAACTTCGTAGGATTTTTGGTATCTCATCTTCTCGGAAACATCTACGAATAATCAAGTCTGGTCCAATATGAAAAAGGTCATGACCAATGTAGGAATAGTTATCACTTTGCATGATAATTCGACGCTTTTCATGAGGTGAAAAATGAGATGGTAGCTTCCTAGTAGCGAAATAATTTTCTATGTCTGCAAACCATGGGGTATTTACGGAGAGGGAAAAGAGATGTTCACCTGGAAAAATATCATCAACGGGAATATTATCACCCTCATGATTAATGCCCAAAATAAAATCAGCTACTAAGTTCTCTTTTCCAGGTCAGTCAAGGACGGTGATATTGAACTCTTGTAATAACAGGAGCCACCTAGTTACTCGACCATTGGTGATGGTTTTATTCATGAGAAATCTAATGGAAGAGTGATATGTATGTACAAATACATCGTATCCTGTGATATAATGGATAAATTTATTGATGGCATGGAAAACGTCCAAGAATTTGTTTTCGGTAACTGTATAGTTTAACTTGGTAAAGGACAAGTTCTTACAAAATAAATGGCATAGGGCCGTTAGTTTTATTTTTGTTCTAATACTCCTCCTATTGCAGTATCGGAGGCATCAGTGGATATGTGAAATGAAAGGGCCCAATTGGGTCCCCTAAGAACTGGTGCCACAAATAATGCATCTTTTAGAGTTTCAAAGGTGGTTTGACACTGGTAAATCCAAATAAAATCAACATCTTTTGTAAGCAATCCAAACATGGGTGCAACAATCTTTGTAAAATTCTCAATAAATTGTCGGTAGTATTTGGTATGTCCAAGAAAGCTTATTACCTATTTTTGAGTCTTTGTAGGTGGAAGTTTGACGATTACCTCAATCTTAGCAGGATCCACTTTAATCCCTTCAGATGAAACGTGATGCCCTAAGACTACTCCTTCAGTCAAAAACATTTTACATTTTTCATGACTTAAGGATAGATTCATTTCTTGACATCTGATAAGGACTTTCTTTAGATTATCTAGGGATTCCTGATAAGTATTTCCATATACTGTAAAATCATATATATACACTTCCACAGAGTCATGAATGAGGTCAACAAATATCCCTAATTCTTCTCGTTGAAATGTGGTAGGAGCATTACATAAACCAAATGGTAAGACCCTATAGGCAAAGGTGCCCCAAGGACAAGTGAAAGTAGTCTTGTCCTGATCCTTGGGTGCTATGAGAATTTGGTTGTATCCTCCATATCCATCCAGGAAGGAAAAGCATCGCTTCCCTGACAAGGTATCAAAGACTTGTTCAATGAAGGGAAGAGGAAAATAATCTTTAAGAGTGGCCTTATTAACTTCCCCGAAGTTGACACAAATTCTCCATTTTATGATTACTTTATTTGGAACCACTACAAGCAGGGATACCCATTTACTTTCAGAGATTGGATAAACAAAACCAACATTCAATAGATTTTGTATTTCTTCTTTTATTTTATCCTTTAGTTCCGGATTCATCCTTCTCTGGGGTTTCCTAACAGGTGTTACTTCTTCCTAGGTATATATGTGATGAATGCATGTGTCCGGGTGTATACCCTTCATATCGGTATATTCCCGGGAGAATGCCCATGATTGGTCTTTAAGGACATTTACTAATTGTTCTTGTTGATCTGCATCTAGTCCGGAATTTATATGTAGGAATTTACAAGGACTAATCTCATAAGGAATGGTATAATATGTGGCAGATTCATCTATCTCACAAATAAAATATATCGAAGAAAAAGTTGATGGGTCCAACTGTTCCTGAAATTCTTCACCAAACATGTACTCAAATTGGGGAAAATATTGTGGAAAAGAAACACACATGATAGTAGAAATAAATTGATTTAGCACATTTTTCATTGTTTTCTCCCAAAGTGCCCAGGAATGATCACTTGGCAGCACGGGTTCTTCCCAATTCTCATTCTCATATGGAAATTCAAACCACCATAGATTCTCCATAATAGGTTTAGATGGTGGGTATATGGTAAGCTTATGTATAGAAAGTCCATTAGAGATAGTCATCTCACCTTCTCTGCAGCCAATAAATGCATTGGTTGTGGCCAACCAAGGTCTTTCCAAGATAGTGAGATTCCATTTAGTAGGATCCTTTGAATGAATGAAAATAAAGTATACTGGATATTCCCATGAGGCTAATGTAACTATGATATCATCCAATATTCCTTCAGGTATAACTTTTGTCTTATCTGCTAATTCCAAAATAGTTGGGGTAGGTCTAAGAAGGGGTTTCAACTGTAATTCCTCCAAGGTAGTAATAGTCATAACATTAATGGATTTCCCTAGGTCTATGAGAGTATTTCTGATGGGAACCTTATTAATGGTTATTGTTACTATGGGGTTCCATGGGTTTTCATACTTTGTGACCCTAGGTTGTTCTGATATGTATTCAAACAATTCTCCTGTCAAATGTATTGTTGGAGGGTCTTTGTGTTTCCTACCTGGTTTCTTGATAAACAATTGTTTGACCACCTTACTGTAAATTGGAATGTATTCTATGGCTTGTAACAGGGGAATTTTGACACAGATATTCTTTAATTCATTTGAAATGTCAAATTTTGGTCGAATTGTTGGTTTCTCAATTGCTAATATTTCTGGATAAGGAGGGGATTTTGTAATCTGTGAATATTCACTTTGGGGAAGCTTTGGTTCTTGGTCTTTAGGAATGATAACATCTTCCCACTTACTGTCATATGTCGGTTGTTTGGGAGTTTCATCTTCTTCTTCTTCCTGGATGACTACTGAAGGCCTTTGTCTATCCAGAACTTTTCCCAACCTTAGTTAAATCTCATGAAATGGAACATGAGAAATAACATATGTTGGGAAGGTTTGCAACTCAACATTGTGAAGAGGTTGAGTTGGTATTTTATTCAGGTTAGGAACCGATTGTGCTGGTAATAATGTAGGTCTTGGGGAGCTTGTATTCTGGTATTGCTAGGGTTGTTGTGGAATAGGAGGTAAAGGTGGAGGAACAAAACTTGACAAATTTTGTTGGATGTTTGGTGGAAACTATGGGTAAGGATGAGTGGGAATAGGAACAAGTGGAGCCTGAGTGTTTTCTTGGGTACTCCCTCTTCTCCCTCCTTGTAGCCAAGGGTGGTGTGAAGCATACTGTGGAGACCATTTTTTCCAATTTGGTGAGTTCCACTATTGTGGTTGTTCATAATAAGGTGGAACTTGAGGTGGTAGATCCCGGTAATCAGGCTTACTTCTAAGTTGTCATGGCCTCCTAGGTGCATAAGAAGATTCCCCAAGATCCCCACTTCTCTAAATGGCTAATAAAATGGCTAGTGATGGGCATTTTTCAGTTGGGTGGTCTTCAGTGCAAAAGCCATAAACTGAAATGTTGTCTAATGGTCACTCCCTTGAGGAATGCTTCCTCCTACACCTTGGACAGAATATGCACATTGTTGCATTCTCATCCTCCTGTTTATTATTAATCTTTAGGGTGTCCAATTGGGAACCTATTGTACTTAGGATATCAGTTTTGAAGTTATTCAATAGTTTTCCTATCTCTACCCTTGTAATACCACCTAAACTAACTGTTTTTAGGTTTCTACTATAAGGATCCCGGACACTCTTCCCAGTTTTGTCTCTACTCCTCGAGTAATTTCTACACATTTCACATATTTCAGTAAATGGTTTATGGGAGATGTCACCTGATTCCATCAGGTTAAGTGTCTCTATATATCCTTCCAAAATTCCTTTCAGGAAAAGTGTCTTGACTACATCATCTAGAAGGTCATGGTATTTCTATTTATGTGAGGTATAAGAAAATTGTTCCATGTAATCCTTGAGACTCTCGTCCTCTAACTGTTGAATTTTAAAAATACCATTACGAGAATCCTTAGACTTGCAGTAGTATTGGTATTTTTTAAGAAATATAGCTTTCATGTCTTCCAAAGACCTAATATTGGACTCTCCTAACCCCATGAACCATCTTAGTGCAGAATCCTTGAGTATGGTAGGAAAAAGTTTTAATTTCTAGGCATCTTGCAAGTAGTTGTAGCTTCTACAGAAAATGTCAAAATCAAATAGGAAGGTATTTGAGTCTTCACTGCTTTTACCATAAAAGGTGGGCAGTGTAGAGAGTGGAATGTTCTTCATGTTGACATTTTGTGTGGTATCCAAAATTGGAAACCCAAAGGTGGTTTGTGTTTGGTTTCCAACTTCTTCTCCCTCGTCGTGTATCACATGGTTGTGATCCTCCTGATCATCCATACTAATTTGATTCCAAAAGAGAGAATACATGAATGGTTTTATCCTTGAAGATAACAAAGTGTCCCAAGGTTCTTTTCTAGGAAGGGTATCCCTTCAATGGGAATATTTATCTACTATTTGGATGTCTGGGACTTTACTCGAGCCTGTTGAAACTATTGGTGCCAAAGTTGTTGTTTCAATTTGGGATAAAATTATATTGGCCAAACTGCCAAAAAGAGCATTCACCTATTCATGGTCAATGATGTCTACAAATTTAGAGTCCCCTGAGGGTGGTGAAAAGGAAAAGGTTATGTTGGTTGGTTGTGATGAAGGCTCGAGTGGTATTGCCTCCTGTCCCATTATTGTTGATGTTTCAATTTTTTTCCTTATGGTGGCCCCAGTTTTGGTCTCTTCACAGACTTCTTTGGCTCTTTGAGTTGAGATAACCGCTATTTTCTGGTATCGTTCTACGGAGTTTATGGGTAGAGTGTTCCTTCCTCCAAAAAGGTTAGAAGGAACCTTGATCGGAAGTTTTGGTTTGATTTTGATGTATCTTCCCTTTGGGTCCCTAGGTTTGTTCATGAAAGAAATCAAAAAATAAAAACTACAATTGGGTTTGGGGGAACTTGCTATAAAAATGCATGGGTTCTTACCTCTCGTCTTAAATTTCCCCCACCACCAAACTAGTGCTAATGTTCAGAAATGATCTACTTCCTAACTATTTTCTACCTTGAGACAACTCCCCCACAAAGATGCCAAAAATGATGGGTATTCTATATGTACTAATTCCCTCAATTAAATTGTCAACCCGGGGTAAGTAAACTTAGAGTTGTGGCACAGTATGAGCCCAGGCAGAAAGAAAATCTAACAGAAATATTGTCAGATAAGGTGATAGCTTACCCTAGGGATTGACACTCTTTTTAATTTACAATTCTACTTTTTAAAGAGATGACTTTTAAAATTTATTTAAACAAAAAATTCTATGTAAAGAAACCTTCAATTAATGAGCTTCAAGCAATTCTATAACTATATGTTTGACATCTATCATTCTCATCAATGCATATTCATTGTTCATCAATCATCAATCAATCAATTACTTGCCATCAATCAATGACATCAATCAAACCAAACCATTTGCATCAATGACGTATGATCCAACAATCTCCCAAATAATCAAACCATTGGCATCAATGACAACATGATCCAACAATCTCCCCCCA
>JASDQU011102918.1:17935-30409 GCA_032191745.1 Picea mariana
AATCTCTCTTTGAATAAGCAAACAACAAGTAATCTATTTTTGAATTATTTGATCTATCTACCTTTGAATGAACAAGCAAGTAAGCAAGTAAGCAATTAATCTATCAAAACTATATTGACAAGTGAACTCTAGTCTTAAAGTAAAAACTCACAAATATTTATATCTTGCAAAGAATAAACATTAATCTACTTAACTAAAAGAAAGAGTGTTATTCCAGTATTCAAATGTGATGATTGTGTCTTCAATGGTGAATGACATCATGATGGAATCTAACTACTAATTATAGTTCAAGTGGAGTTAACTTAATGGTAACTTCTACAGAGAAATGTAAAGTATGGATAAGGAAATCTATATAAAGTTTTTCCATCATAAAAGAAATACTAAATGTTCCTGGAATCCATGTGATCTTTAAAAAATGTGCAGAAGGGATTCAACACCAATCATTCACTCTATCACACAACTGCTGGAAAATACTCGGATCAAAATCACTAACTCAAGCAAAGCTATAAACTCATAATTAGCACTTAATCAGAAATCCTAATTCAAATTCATAACTAAGATGACAATGAAAATACTCGGTGCAAACCTACAAACTCTTGACTGATGCGAATTAGAAATCATAAATCAAATTCATAACTGGGATTTCATTAAAAATCATAACCTAAAGTTAACTAAGCTACCATTAAAGATCATACTTAAAATCAACTAAGATGCTACTGAAGATCATAATTCAAAATCCATTTATATCCTACCATGTTGATGCTAAAAGAAAAATTAGCAAATAAGAAAACCTACAGAGAGTATTTGAAATTACAACTTGATAAATAAACACTATCTAAAGTAGTACTCTGAAGAGTAATTTACAGCTAGGGAGAAAACGACATGACAATATAATTAGATAACTTCTACAACCTGCAAACAAAATGTTAGGAGTCTAAATATCAACACACAATCATGGACATCCATACATGCTCTGTGACATACACAATTTAGAAAGTGATCTGCAAATAAGAGAATATATATAGGGAGGTTAATTAGACAAGTGATCTGAAAATAAAAAGATACACATAGTGAACAAGCAATTTGAAATTAAAAAATATATACAGTAAATAAGTAATTTCGAAATCTAAAAAGTATGAAAAGAAACTATATAAATGAAAATATATATTGGTATAAACAATCACCCAGAACACTAGTGGGCCCCCCAGAAGGTCGTGGAAACACTTCAACAGGAAATCATAGTCACTAAGCTAACAAAGCATTGACATTGATCATAAAAATAGAGTATACAACAAAATGGAGATAATGTCTGTGCAAATAATAAAATTCATGTCCTCTTCGTGGCATAGACAATGATATTTATAGATTATTACATAGCTTGAGAGGTTGACCACTGGAACGGTCGACTTTCTCTAAAAATAGTAAGTTCATTAAATTCGTTTTCATAGAAGCATATTCCTTAACAATCTTGTGTGCTCCACTTAGTGGGTGTTGCAACTACCCAATCCTATATGCGTCGAGCTCCATAGCTAGAGGGAACGAGTGGGCATAAAACCCATATCTCTGATTCGTCCATCAAAGGCCATCGATGTGCTAACTATTAGCTCTTGCATGCTCCGAGTGTTGGATCCAGTGCCAGATCATTTGTCGGATCAAGTGTTGGATGGAGTGTCGGACTAGGGACTGGATGGAGGATCGGATCATGATTTCGACCTGTTGCAAGAAAACCATAACGTTAGATCTTCATAATCAATTAACCGAGATAAATTAATCGTAAAACCATTGCAAAAATGGCGATTATAGATACCTTGTGCGATTCCATGGTAAATTGATGTATAAAGCTTCATAATACCTTTAAAATGGCTAAATGAGAGCATAAAATATATAATGGTTGCATACAAAAAGGATTTGGCCATTAAAAAAATTTCAAAACATGAAACCAACATTTCTCCCACGCCTAAGGATTTGTAGGTCCCTCTGCAAACAAAAATGGATCACTCGACATAACTATACTTGTGAAGGAGGGGGTGGATTGGATTTAGAAGCTTCTCCCTCTTTCCTTGGGGACTTTGTCTTAGGCCTTTTACGATGTTTCAATTGCATCTGGAGAATGTGATTGGTGGTGGTCATCTCATCAACCAATCGCTGAAGAGAGTTCACTTTTTCTTGTAGGACAACATTGTCATGATGCAAATTCCTATCCATAGTTTTTTGTTATGCAAATTTTTGAAGCAACTGAGCATTTTCTCAATAACTGGGGTGTGATAAGATGGCTCAAGAGAAGAAGGCTTGGGTTCCTTTATGGATGTAGAAGGTATATCAACTTTAGAAGACGGTTTAGGCATCTAGGAGGAAGGATTAACAGTGTTTTGTGAGAGAGACTTGGTGTAATAGGTTCAGATTTGACCTCTTTATAGGGATTATTCTCCTCTGCAAAAAATTCTCTGAGTATTTTATGGGGGCTCTTATGATCGAAAGACAATTGAATAGGATTCGAAGTGCTTGGAGGTTTTATATTGGGCTTTCCACTCAAACTTCAGGTGCTTATTCGAAAGGATTCCCCCTTGAATTGATTATCTCCTCTCCGCTTTGTAGGAACCACAGGAAAATCTTGACGGAATGCATCTTGTAGCTTCTTAGGTTGAGAATAAATAGGTGTTGAAGGCAATGGGGAATTATCAGTGGGATTTTTATTTTCTTACCTGACGAGGTTGTGGGGGAATCAATAATTTTCTTGGCCTTTTTATTAGACAGGGAGAGAGTTTGATTTGAAGGATTTGGAGTTTTTGGAGAATGAGGCTTAGGTCGGGTGGCAACTCCTGAATTGACTGATCTCTTTCTTGTCTTAACTGTGATATGGGGATTTAAGAATTGGTAGAGGAAATCATCCCATGTCTTGCTCTGTTTTTTCAATTCATATATAAAAAGAAATTTAATGAGGTCATGGTGGAATAAACTATTGTGAGGATTGGCCAAATTTTTACGGACTTGGGAAGAAATTTTCTCAAGGATTTTCAGGAAGTAGAAAGGAAAATTCAGGGGTTTATTAAATTGAAAATGGGCTAACAGACGAAAATGACAATATTTAAAAACATAGTACCTACCTTCACAAGTGATGAGCCTGGTAATTAATATCAGGGGGTTAATCAATTCATCTTTAATCCATTCTTTTGAGTACCCTTTAGCTCTAGAAACATTTTGAAATTCAAGATTGAACACTCTGTTATAGCTTGGATGTGGTAATTGATGGTGTTTGAACCATCAATCCCCAACCCATGGAAATTTCATGGCTAAGGAAATAAATTCCTCAGAGACTAAGAAGACCAGATACCCTACGTGAGCCAGTCTCCCATCGAACCCAAGAGTGAATTTGAGTGCGACGCCATCATTGTGTCCATGTAGACTAGACAAGAATGGTCCCCACCCTGCGTGAAGGAAGATCTCTCTACACTCTGTGAATTATGGAATGGACAGTAGCTCGATGTAGGAGGATGGTTCATAGCGGTTGCGCATTGTTAAAGAGAAAGGAATGAGCAGGAGAAAGAAATCGGGCAGAGGGTGAGCGCGACACAACAAACAAAGGATGAGAGAAATGGAAATTGGGGTAGAGTACCCATTTTTTAATGCAATTGTGGTGGAAACGGTTGAATTCATGGGTGAATTCATCATACACAATTTCCATGTGTGACCATACTTGCGTTGTGTTTGAATTTTGAATGGTGTGTACTTTGGAGGAAAATGAAATCATGTGAGAATTAGATCAATGTCCAAGTCTTTGACTTGGACATTTGATCATAAAAATGCATTTAAAAGTTTAATTCGATTACCAACTTGAATTTTGAAAAATATACCATTCAATCCGTCCAACTTACCATTGCAATGGGTGTAATTAATTCAAACGATCATTCCTGCATGTGATTGTGATCATTTACAGTATATAAATACCTCACCTGGTCTAGCATATGGCACTTCATCCAATCTTCTAGATGGCACTCCATATGGTCCTCTAGATAGCACTCCATCTGGTCCTCCTGTGTAAGTCGAAATTATCCCCATCATAATGGACGTTCACCCATAGCACTCAACTTGGACAATTTCTGGCAATCATGGTGAACAAGAGCATGAAGCATGGATAGGATGAGTTTGAATAGGATTATCCATTGTTGATTTCCTTATCATCGATCTGTAATAATATAAAACAACGTGTTCCTCTTTTCATAGGCATGTAATACAGACAATAGTGAGCATTTAGTAGTTTGTTATTGATCTGTAATAGTCACAAGGAACCAGTTAAGAAGCCTTCCATTATATAAACATAAAAATGTACACCAAGCTTATAACACACATAGTGATGTCAACAATATAAAATTTAGCATACCAATACAAACAATTGTTGATATAATAGCCCAGGATATCGTAAAAACAATATGACAGAATTTTTGACATAGATTCTACTTCCTCTTCTCATGGATGGGAATATAGATGGCAGTTCTTATTTGTCAACTCAGGACACCCCTCCCCCACTCCTAATTATTGTGACACCTCACAATCAAATATATAAGGAACCAACAAATTCTCCAAATATCCTAAGATTTACAGTTTTCCAAGTGTAGAGATAAATTTCACACATTAGTCTGATAAGACAGTTAAAATATGGCCCCACCTGTAGGACATTTCATCATACATATAGTTAAGAAGAGGTAGGAGAGAGAGTCTTAGGATTGTCTTAAAGTTGGTTCCCAATGGAAATTGATGGAGTTCATTTACCTTTTCTTAACCATGCATACTTATTTTCATATTTTCCTACAAGTAATGTCGTACATCAAGACAAGTTTTAAGATTTAGGAATTTTATTTACTGTTTGTCAGATCATCACCCCCGCTAGGTAGAATGCCCCACTGAGAGAAATCATGTTCAGTACTATGACAGGTTTACCTCTTCATACCATAGGCTAGTACTCGCTGCTAGCGGGCCTTTTCAGTATCCCAACGGGTTAGCCTCTTACACCCTTTTACAACAGAGACTGGTCCACCATCTTTTAATATTTTTGTATAAAGATTGCTTTTTGCAAGAAGATGGGGAGGCAACTCTAAATTTTTTTATTTAGGATTGGGATGGTATTTAAGTTATAGGATGACTCTTCTTTATGTATTCCTTATATATTGTCCTTATGTAAGGGATACTTTAGTGGACGTAGTCTATATAAAGATATGGTATAATCAAGAATTTTTAGTGTGTAGTGGATGGTACCATTGGAAAAAAACAAAAAGGTATCTTCAGGCTCTATTCATTTTCTTCTTTTTTTTCAAGTTATGTTGATGTTTCCATGGCTAACCACTAATCATGCCTTCTTGTTACTCCTTCATAAAGATACTTTACTCGCCCACTCAGGGTTCTTGGCGAAATTGTACGAGTAACTTCTAGGTTTGATAAGACAAGGTGTCACTTCCTTATATCCTCTAGTGGTGGAGGTTATGAGAAAATTCCATTAAAGATGCCTTGAAATAAAGGAAGATAGAAATATTTTAAAAATGGCTAATTCACAGTAAGAAATTTCTAAGCATAATAAAAATTCATTATTCAATTTATGCTTAAGCAAACAACAAAGTTCAAATATAGCAACATATTTTCCGAAGTAAATTACTTCCCTTTTTTTCTCCTTGAATTTTTCCACTTGTGGTGAAATAAATACCTGCAGATATATCTAAAATTGTTTATCAGCAAAAACACACTTTAAATTATTTACATATGTACAATCAAAATTTAGAAAATGTTTCAAGATCAGGGGGAGGGAGAAGAAACTTTCCCATCCACTAAGGACAATTCCTTGTCGGTTGACATGACCTGTAGAAACTCTTCTTTGGAAATGGGTTTGTTGTAAATTTTAAATCGGTGTCCATTCACTACGAAAGAGACTTGTCCACCATCAATTATTTTTATCTTAACAACTCCATTATCATACATGGTAAATATATCATAAGGACCCAACCATCGAGTGGTAAGTTCGCCTTTAAAAGTTTTGAATAGGGAATCAAACAATAAATCCCAATCACCAGATTGAAATTGTTTCTTCTTAATAAATTTGTCATGCCACTTTCTCCTTTGGTTTTGAACTAACATTGTATGTTGGATAGAATCTTATCTAATCTCATACAATTCGTTCAATTGTAGGGATCATTGTTTTTGTGCCTCATCTAGGTCTAATCCCAATTGTGCAGAAATACTGAAATTCCTTACTTGGAATTCAATTGGTATAAGTGCTTGTTTTCCATAAACTAGTTCGTATGGGGTATGCCCAGTGGTATTTCTCCAGGTGGTACGATATGCCCACAAAGCCTCTGGAAGTCTATCATCCCAATCCCTATGGTGTAATTGGATAGTTTTGGTTAAGATATTTTCCAAAACTTTGTTTGTTGACTCTACTTGACCATTAGCTTGTGGGTGATATGGAGAATACTTACAATGCTTGATCCCATATTTATCTGTTAATTCCTTCATCAGATTAGAAGTGAATTGTGTGCCCTGGTCTGTAACAATGTCATGAGGAACACCAAAGCAAGTAAGGATGTCTTCATAAATGAATTCAACAATAGATTTTTCGGTATCCCTAAATAAGGATTTTTCCTCTACCCACTTGGTGACATAATCTGTACAAACCAAAATATAATTCTTCTTATGAGACATGGGCGAAATTGGTCCTACAAAATCAAGGGACCATTTCTCAAAAGTTTCTATTATAACTTGGGCACGTAAGGGAATTTCATCAGCTGATCTGGGTCTTCCTATCCTTTGACAACTATCACAAATCCTCACATATTTGGCATTATCCTTAAAAATGTTAGGCCAATAGTAACCAAAATGTAAAACCTTATATGTTGTACGTTTGTCAGAAAAATGGCCACCACATGGTCCATCATGACAACTTCATAGGATTTTTGGTATCTCATCTTCTCGGACACATCTACAAATAATCAAGTCTGGTCCAATATGAAAAAGTTCATGGCCAACCTAGGAATAGTTAGCACTTTGCATGATAATTCGATGTTTTTCATGAGGTGAAAAATGAGATGGTAACTTCCTAGTAGCCAAATAATTTTCCATGTCTGCAAACCATGGGGTATTTACGGAGAGGGAAAAGAGATGTTCACCTGGAAAAATATCATCAACGGGAAAATTATCACCCTCATGATTAATGTGCGAAATAAAATCAACTACTAAGTTCTCTTTTCCAGGTCGGTCAAGGATGGTGATATTGAACTCTTATAATAACAGGAGCCACCCAGTTACTCGACCATTGGTGATGGGTTTATTCATGAGAAATCTAATGGAAGAGTGATATGTATGTACAAATACATTGTATCCTATGATATAATGGAGAAATTTATTTATGGCACGGAAAACTTCCAAGAATTTGTTTTCGGTAACTATATAGTTTAACTTGGTAACGGACAAGTTCTTACAAAATAAATTTCATAGGGTCGTTAGTTTTATTTTTGTTCTAATACTCCTCCTATTGAAGTATCGGAGGCATCAGTGGATATGTGAAATGGCATGGCCCAATTGGGTCCCCTAAGAACTGGTGCCATAGATAATGTATCTTTTAGAGTTTCAAAGGCAGTTTGACACTGGTCAGTCCAAATAAAATCAATATCTTTTGTAAGCAATCCAAACATGGGTGCAACAATCTTTGTAAAATTATCAATAAATCGTCAGTAGTATTTGGTATGTCCAAGAAAGATTCTTACCTGTTTTTTAGTCTTTTTAGGTGGAATTTTGACGATTACCTCAATCTTAGCAGGATCCACTTTAATCCCTTCAGATGAAACGTGATTCCCTAATACTACTCCTTCAGTCAACAACATTTTACATTTTTCATGACTTAAGGATAGATGCATTTCTTGACATCTGATAAGGACTTTCTTTAGATTATCTAGGGATTCCTGATAAGTATTTCTATATGTTGTAAAATCATCCATATACACTTCCACACAGTCATGAATGAGGTCAACAAATATCCCTAATTCTTCTCGTTGAAATGTGGCAAGAGCATTACACAAACCAAATGGTAAGACCCTATAGGAAAAGGTGCCCCAAGGACAAGTGAAAGTAGTCTTGTCTTGATCCTCAGGTGCTATGAGAATTTGGTTGTATCCTCCATATCCATCCAGGAAGGAAAAGTATCGCTTCCCTGACAAGGTATCAAAGACTTGTTCAATGAAGGGAAGAGGAAAATAATCTTTAAGAGTGGCCTTATTAACTTCCCAAAAGTCGACACAAATTCTCCATTTTCTGACTACTTTCTTTGGAACCACTACAAGCAGGGATACCATTTACTTTCAGAGATTGGATAAATAAAACCAACATTCAATAGATTTTGTATTTCTTCTTTTATTATATCCTTTAGTTTTGGATTCATCCTTCTCTGGGGTTTCCTAACAGGTGTTACTTCTTCCTAGGCATATATGTGATGAATGCATGTGTCCGGGTGTATACCCTTCATATCGGTATATTCCCGGGAGAATTCCCAAGATTGGTCTTTAAGGACATTTACTAATTGTTTTTGTTGATCTGCATCTAGTCCGAAATTTATATGTAGGAATTTCCAAGGACTAATCTCATAAGGAATGGTATAAGATGTGGCAGATTCATCTATCTCAAAAATAAAATATGTTGAAGACAAATTTGATGGGTCCAACTGTTCCTAAAATTATTCACCAAACATGTACTCAAATTGTGGAAAAGATTATGGAAAATCAACACACATGATAGCAGAAATAAATTGATTTAGCACATTTTTCGTTGTTTTCTCCTGAAGTGCCCAGGAATGATCACTTGGCAGCATGGGTTCTTCCCAATTCTCATTCTCATATGGAAATTCAAACCACCATAGATTCTCCATAATAGGTTTATATGGTGGGTATATGGTAAGCTTATGTATATAAAGTCCATTAGAGATCGTCATCTCACCTTCTCTACAACCAATAAATGCATTGGTTGTGGCCAACCAAGGTCTTTCCAAGATAACGAGATTCCATTTAGAAAGATCCTTTGAATGAATGAAAATAAAGTATACTAGATTCTCCCATGAGGCTAATGTAACTATGATATCATCCAATATTCCTTCAGGTATAAATTTTGTCTTATCTGTTAATTCCAAAATAGTTGGGGTAGGTCTAAAAAGGGGTTTCAACTGTAATTCCTCCAAGGTAGTAATAGTCATAACATTAATGGATTTCCCTAGGTTTATGAGAGTATTTCTGATGGGAACCTTATTAATGGTTATTGTTACTATGGGGTTCCATGGGTTTTCATAGTTTGTGACCCTAGGCTGTTCTGATATGTATTTAGACAATTCTCCTGTCAAATGTATTGTTGGAGGGTCTTTGTGTTTCCTACCTGGTTTCTTGATACATAATTGTTTGAACACCTTACTGTAAATTAGAATGTCTTTTATGGCTTGTAATAGGGGAATTTTGACAAAGATATTCTTTAATTCATTTAAAATGTCAAATTCTGGTCGAATTGTTGGTTTCTCAATTGCAAATATTTCTAGATAAGGAGGGGATTTTGTAATCTGTGAAGATTCACTTTGGGGAAGCTTTGGTTCCTGGTCTTTAGGAATGATAGCATCTTCCCACTTAGTGTCATATGTGGGTTGTTTGGGAGTTTCATCTTCTTCTTCTTCCTAGATGACTACTGAAGGCCTTTGTCTATCCAGAACTTTTCTTGACCTTAGTTGAATCTCATGTAATGGAACAGGAGAAATAACATATGTTGGGAAGGTTTGTAGCTCAACAATGTGAAGAGGTTGAGTTGGTTTTTTATTCAGGTTAGGAACCGGTTGTGCTGGTAATAATGTAGGTCTTGGGGAGCTTGTATTCTGGTATTGCTAGGGTTGTTGTGGAATAGGAGGTAAAGGTGGAGGAACAAAACTTGACAAATGTTGTTGGATGTTCGGTGGAAACTGTGGGTAAGGATGAGTGGGAATAGGAACAGGTGGAGCCTAAGTATTTTCTTGGGTATGCCCTCTTCTCCCTTCTTGTAGCCAAGGGTGGTGTGAAGCATACTGTGGAGACCATTTTTTCCAATTTGGTGAGTTCCACTGTTGTGGTCGTTCATAATAAGGTGGAACTTGAGGTGGTAAATCCCAGTAAGTAGGCTTACTCCTAAGTTTTCATGGCCTCCTAGGTGCATAAGAAGATTCCCCAGGATCCCCACTTCTCTAAATGGCTAATAAAATGGGTAGTGATGGGAATTTTTCAGTTGGGTGGTCTTTAGTGCAGAAGCCACAAACTGAAATGTTGTCTAATGGTCACTCCCTTGAGGAATGCTTCCTCCTACACCTTGGACAGAATATGCACATTGTTGCATTCTCATCCTCCTATTTATTCTTAATCTTTAGGGTGTCCAACTAGGAACCTATTGTACTTAGGATATCAGTTTTGAAGTTCTCCAATAGTTTTCCTATCTCTACCCTTGTAATACCACCTGAACTAACTATTTTTAGGTTTCTACTATAAGGATCCCAAACACTCTTCCCAGTTTTGTCTCTACTCCTCGAGTAATTTCTACACATTTCACATATTTCAGTAAATGGTTTATGGGAGATGTCACCTGATTCCATTAGGTTAAGTGTCTCTATATATCCTTCCAAAATTCCTTTAAGGAAAAGTGTCTTGACTGCACCATCTAGAAGGTCGTGGTATTTCTATTTATGTGAGGTATAAGAAAATTGTTCCATGTAATCCTCGAGACTCTCATCCTCTAACTATTGAATTTTAAAAATATCATTACGAGAATCCTTGGACTTGCAGTAGTATTGGTATTTTTTAAGAAATATATCTTTCATGTCTTCCAAAGACCTAATATTGGACTCTCCTAACCCCATGAACCATCTTAGTGCAAAATCCTTGAGCATGGTAGGAAAAAGTTTTAATTTCTAGGCATCTTGCAGGTAGTTGTAGATTCTACAGAAAATGTCAAAATCAAATAGGAAGGTATTTGAGTCTTCACTACTTTTACCATAAAAGGTGGGCAGTGCAGAGAGTGGAATTTTTTTCATGTTGACATTTTGTGTGGTATCCAAAATTGGAAACCCAAAGGTGGTTTGTGTTTGGTTTCCAACTTCTTCTCCCTCATCGTGTCTCACATGGTTGTGATCCTCCTGATCATCCATACTGATTTGATTCCCAAAGAGAGAATACATGAATGGTTTTATTCTTGAAGATAACAAAGTGTCCCAAGGTTCTTTTCTAGGAAGGGTATCCCTTCGATGGGAAGATTTATCTACTATTTGGATGTCTAGGAATTTACTAGAGCCTGTTGAAACTATTGGTGCCAAAATTGTTGTTGCAATTTGGGATAAAATTATATTGGCCAAACTGCCAAAAAGAACATTCACCTATTCATAGTCAATGAAGTCTACAAAGTTAGAGTCCCCTGAGGGTGCTAAAAAGGAAAAGGTTGTGTTGGTTGGTTGTGATGAAGGCTCGAGTGGTATTGCCTCATGTCCCACTATTGTTGATGTTTCAATTTTTTGCTCTATGGTGTCCCCAGTTTTGGTTTCTTCACAAAATTCTTTGGCTCTTTGAGTTGAGATAACCTCTATTTTCCAGTATCATTCTACGAAGTTTATGGGTAGAGTGTTCCTTCCTCCAAAAAGGTTAGAAGGAACCTTGATCGGAAGTTTTGGTTTGGTTTTGATGTATCTTTCCTTTGGGTCCTTAGGTTTGTTCATGAAAGAAATAAAAAAATAAAAACTACAATTGGTTTTGGGGGAACTTGCTATAAAAATGCATGGGTTCTTACCTCTCATTTTAAATTTCCCCCACCACCAAACTAGTGATAATGTTCTAAAATGATCTACTTCCTAACTATTTTCTACCTTGAGACAACTCCCCAACAACGATGCCAAAAACGATGGGTATTCTATATTTACTAATTCTCTCAATTAAATTGTCAACCCGAGGTAAGTAAACTTAGAGTTGTGGCACAGTATCAGCCTAGGAAGAAAGAAAATCTAATGGAAATATTGTCTAGCTAAGGTGATAGCTTACCCTAGGGATCGACACTCTTTTTTAATTTACAATTCTACTTTTTAAAGAGATGATTTTTAAAATCTATTTAAACAACAATTCTATGTAAAGAAACCTTCAATTAATGAGCTTCAAGCAATTCTATAACTATGAACTATTTGACCTAAGTAGGCTTAAAACTCTCGCCATTCAGGGCGCGATTCTGCATTCCCAGCGCGGCCCTCCTGCGCGCACGCATTCCAGATCAGTGGTAGCCCAGGTGGTCGGCGTCCAGCCAAGATGGCTTCAAATCCGAATGCCGAGACTGAGAAAGATCCATTGGACGCCTTTAAAGAGCTAGTTTGTTCGACAGGAGCTAAATCCAAGCTTCCTCCTCCGTCTAAGTTTGTTAAGAAGATGGAGGAGATCCCTTCCCTGGAGCTTTCTCCAGAGGACCCTT
>JASDQU011102920.1:10361-21982 GCA_032191745.1 Picea mariana
GGCACAACCAGTAATGTCGTCACAGTTTCAAACCAATTGGTGGTTGTTTCTCACTCAATTCTTCCTCTCCAGATTTCCCACTCTACCATGGTCCCACAAGCTACGATTGTTTCTACAGGAAATGTGGTTATAACTCAAGATCCTATTAGAACACCACTTACACTTAGACTAAATCTGTCACTTCCTCCTGGGTATAATGCTTTGAATACTTCCATTGCTATTCCTGCCCAGAATCCATCCTGAGGGTCTAGAATTTTTGTTCCTCTTGGGTATAATGTTGCTAGTCATTTTGTTCCTACACCTACCTAGGTTCTCTCCGGGGGGCCTTACGTTCCTCCTCCACCTTTGTCTGGAGGATCTAATTTTCCCGTCCCTAGTGGCTCCAATCCAGTTGGAGGTACCATTCATTCTGTCACTTTTGGTTTTCAGATTCATGTTGGAGGTCAACCTCAAGTTGGGGGCCAACCTYAATTTGGGGGACAACCTCATTATGGCGGACAACCTCAACTTGGGGGGAAACCTCAAGTTGGAGCCCATAACCTAGCTTATGGACAAAATATACCTGTGTTACAATCTCAACCTTGGAATCTTCTTTTCCAAGGGAATCAACAAACGTCTGGGGGGAAACATCCTTTTGAACAACCGTATCTAGGTTCTATGAATCCTACTTCGGGTCAAAATTTTCAGTCTAATGCTCCTTTCCAAGGGAGCCCACTTAATAAAAACCCTCCACAACCAAATTTTTCAAGACTATCTAACTATCTACAGACTGCATATGGTCCTATTGGTATACCTACGGGACTTCCTCCTCAAACTACCAGTTTCCTCAAGTGAACAGACAGTTGTCTTTTCTTTCCACTTTGGATTTACCGGATTTATTTGGGATTTTGAATGATTTTATTTTGGATTCTCCTTATTGGCCCGTCATACCAGCCAAATTACCATCTAACATTCCTAAGTTTGATGGTCAATCAAGAGAAGACCCAAATAATCATGTCATGACTTTCCATATTTGGTGTCCATCCAACTCATTGATGGATGACTCTATAAGATTACGACTTTTCCAGCGAACTCTCACAGGTTCGAAAACCAAATGGTATATTGAGTTACCACAAGGTTCTTTAATGACTTTAATACCCTAGCCATAGCTTTCTTAATGCATTACCAATTTCCAATTCGATATGAGACAGGAACCAAAATTTTGGGTTCTTTTAAACAATCCTCTTCCACTCATATTTCTGATCAATCCATGAGTGGAGGAGGAGAAGACATTTAATCAAAGTTCCCCTTCCTGATCAATTGTTGGTTGAGTGGTTTACCAAATGACTCATTGGGCCTATAACCCATGATGTAGCGATGGGTGGTGTCATCACTGAAGAGCAGGTGATTAGTTGTGCTCAATGTCTCGATCTCGTTTATTCGCAAACGAGCACTCTTTACAACTTGATCCCCAATGCTCCTATTCCTTCTATGAATCCTACCCCAACACCTCCAATAGCTTCTCATGTTGTTGATGGCATGATTGGCACCTTTCCTGTTGAGACACAGTATACACAATCCATTCATACCAATCCCAAGTCTACCACTTCTAATGTACAAAATACTCCTACTCCTACTCCTTCTCCCGGTAAAACTTCTGAAGTTAATTCGCTTCAATCTACACCTACTGGTAAAAATCAAAATAAAAAGAAAGGGAAGGGTAAGAGTAAGGAGGAAAAAAATAATAATCAACAATTTGAGAAACCCAAAACACAGTCTGTTGATGACAAGGACAAACGTAAACCTTGTTACCCTTTCCTTATCTGTGGTGATGACCATTATATGAAATATTTTCCACGACGCGCAAATATTACTAAGTTCCTACAAGGGGTTGGGAAACCTCCTACACTCGTCGTCTTGTCACAACCTTTTCCTTCTCAGCAGCAATCCCAATTGGTCATTCATGACCAACCTTCTCCCTCTACCACATATTATGTCCTTATGTGTACTGGTGACTCCAAGAAGAAAAAAGTTGCAGTCACAACTCGAGCTAAAGATTATTCTCCTTCAAAAGAGAAAGTTGACGATCTACCACCTCCGTTGGTTCAACCTCCTCCCCCAACTTCACCTCCAAATGGTCCTCTTCATTTTGAATGATTGGGCCTAGACACAATTCTCCGTCCTCCTCCCAAAGGCATTGTTCAAAAGTATTCATTCAATCCTCACGCACGTGCTTCCCAAAACTACAGTATTGTAGAAGACCTTGCGCAAGCACCCTCTGCGATGTCGGCTCTCAAAGTCCTTCAAAGTTGTCCTACTCAACGGAAGGCATTGTTAAAGGATATTGGTGGAATTGATCCTACCGATACTAATTTAATAATATTTGACTTGGAATATCATATTCCAAGGCTTCCTCCTCAATTATCTTTTTAGATTCAAGTCGTTGTGAAAAATAAGAATATTTGTCGAATCGTCATTGATGAAGGAGCCTTGATTTTTGTTATGTTCATTACTTGTTGGAAAGCTATTGGCTCTCCTTCCCTTACCGAGTCACACAATACACTTAAGTATTTTAATGGTATGGTTTTAAACCTTATGGTGTTCTTCCTTCATTATCTATTATGTTAGAAGGTAAATTGGTCAATGTCAAGGTTGAGGTATTTGATGCACCTCTTGATTATAACCTCTTACTTGGACATAGCTGGATTGAATCCAATCGCGCAGTTGTGTCTACCCTTTTTCGTGTGTTACATTTCCCGCACCAAGGAAAGGTTGTTAGTGTCGACGAATTGGCCTTCTTTAATGATGATTCATGTACTAGCAACATGCCTTTTATCTCGAAAAAACCTCCCGGTTATGAGAATATCGACGTGGGTCTTTTAAAAGATTCAACCTTGATGGGTAATTTTTCTATTCCACCACCCGATATTCCTCGTCCTTTTGTCGCTTCGATTAACATGATATCAACCGTTGTTCATGAAACCCCTGAGTCATATGACCTGTCGATAGTACCTAACTCTGGTGATTATCTTCGTTACAGTGACCAAATGCCTTTAATTCGGGTCGAATCAGCTTATCAAGATATTCAATCGGTAACTCCCTCTCATCCTTCTCTATGTGATACATATCTTGATCCATTTCATGTGATCTTTCCTACTGATGAGATGATCATGTCAGTCATGTCTATGGAAGATACTCCATGGGACAATGGGCATCATCAATCTATTCTCTTACTAGAAGGAGAAACCATAGAGAGTTACCAATGGATTTTGACTTCATCTACTGTTGTTATTTCTTTTGTTCCTAAGTTAACACATGATGTTTTGTATGAAGGGAACTTGAGTAACATTTCACCTATCATTCCTCTTGAAATATCGATTAAACCTGGGGTCATGGAAAATGTTCATATCAGTGCCTCATGTTCTACTATTGAGGTTTGCAATTATAAATCCCTTTTCCAAGAATTTCGTGACTTTTTCGCCTGGAGTTATGAAGAAATGCCTGGTATTGATTCTGATATTGTTGTGCATGAAATTAAGACTTATCTGGACGCTAAACCTGTTCAGCAGAGACTTCGCCCAATACATCCACTTAAAGTTGTTTCTATCAAGCTTGAGGTTGAGAAACTTCTTAAAGCTAGCTTTCTATATCCTGTGGCTTTGACCGATTGGGTGTCCAATCTTGTTTCGATAAACAAGAAACAAGGCATGATCAATGTTTGTGTAGATTATAAGGATATCAATAAAGCTTGTCCCAAGGACAATTATTCAACCCCTTTCATCGACCAGATTGTTGACGACTATGCTAGGAGTGAAATCTTATCCTTGATGGACGGTTTCTCTAGCTATAATCAAATCAATATTTTACCAGCGGATCAACACAAGACTTCTTTTATTTGCCCTTGGGGAACCTTCACCTACCAGAAATTACCTTTTGGTCTAAAAATTTTGGTGTGACTTTTCAGCGTGCTATGTCTTACACTTTTCATGAAATTAAGCACATTGTACAACCCTATCTAGACGATCTTATAGCGCATTCCATGCATCGTCAATATCACCCGACACATTTACGGGCCATTTTCCTACGTTGTCATTATTATCGCATACGTTTGAATCCATAGAAATGTGTTTTTTGTGTGGAATCCGACCAACTTCTTGGTTTTATCATGTCTATACATGGGATTTGAGTAGACCCCTTGAAGGTTGAGGCTATTATTAATCTACCACCTCCTTCCACATTACGCCAACTCCAAAGTTTGCAAGGGAAGACAAACTTTTTACGTCGTTGCATTCCAAACTACGTTGAATTAACGAAAGGATTTACTCAGCTTCTCAAGAAAGGTTACGATTTTGTATGGGACGATACTGCAAACAAAGCCTTTGAAGCTTTGAAACTCGCCTTAACTCATACACCACTGTTATTCCCACCTGATTATAGACGAGATTACTTCATGTACTTAGCTTCTTTGGACTCTACCATTGCTATGGTTTTAGTCCAAGAGGTTGATTCACACGACGAACATGTTATATACTATTTAATCGGAGTCTCACAACTGTCGAAACCAAATATTTACATGTGGAGAAATTGGCCTTGGCAGTTGTTAAGGTTGTTCAACATTTTCGTCACTACATCTTATTACGTAGAACCACAATCATTTCCGATTTCAACCCCACGCAACATATCCTTATTCGAAAATTGTTGGGGGGGAAAGTACTCTAAATGGATATTTATTCTCTAGGAGTTTGACTTGGAGTTTGAGAAAACTAAGTCAAAGAAGTGTTTGGTTTTTTCCGAATTGATATGTGACCTTCCCTCTACTGAGACAAAAAATGTGGCAGAGAATTCCTTACTTGACGAATCCCTCTTTCTGATCAGTTCTGATGAAATATGGTATGGATATATTATCATCTATCTTCAGAATCAAACTTTTCGGCCTGATCTTTCTAATACATATTGTCGTTGTATGCAGTATCAAGCCCGTAAATACATCATCCTTGGTGATACCCTTTACCGTCGTGGTATTGATTCCATATTTCGACAATGTCTCACCTACGATGAAGCTGAGAAAGATTTGAATGACTGTCACTCTGGAGCATGTGGTGGTCATATGTTTGGGTATGACATTGCCTAAAAGATCTTACGAGTTGGTTGTTTTTGGCCTTCGTTGTTTAAGGATTACATTACTGTCGTCCATAAATGCCACGCTTGTAAAACCTACAACAATAACATCCGATCTCACCCTACTCCTCTTCACCATGTAGTTTATGTTGGTCCATTCGCTAAATGGGGAATTGATTTCATGACATGTAACCCTCACTCGTGGGGGCATGGATTCATTATTATAGCTATGGATTATTTCACTAAATGGGCCGAGGAAATGCCTACATTTGATAATACCGAGAAAACTGCAACATTATTCATATTCAATCATATCATTACTAGATTTGGTGTCCCTCAAGCCATCATTACTGATCATGGTAGTCATTTTCATAATTTTATGATGTCTGAACTTACTGAAAAGTTGGGTCTTCACCATGAAAAATCAACCCTCTATTATCCATAGGCCAATGGCCAGGTTGAAGCAATCAACAAATTTCTCACTACTATGCTTCGACGGATGGTAGGAATTCATAAGTCAAATTGGCACACGATGGTTTTCTCCACATTGTGGGCCTATCATACATCCGTTAAGTCTGCCAAAAGATTCACAACTTTCCAGTTAGTATATGGTATCGAAACAATTTTTTCGATTGAATTTGAAATCCCATCTTTGAAACTGGTCGTGGAACTTCTCCCTAACACCTCTGTTGAAGAGGAACGTCTTTTGTATTTGATGCAATTAGATGAAATCCATCGTGATGTTGCCTTATTGATTGAAACTTAGAAAAAGTGTGTCAAAGCTCAATATGACAAGCATGTCAAACCACGTGTATTTTCAGAGGGTGATCTGGTTCTTCTTTACGAGGAAGATCGTGATTTTCTAAGGGTCGGTAAATTTGAGCCCATGTGGCAGGGTCCTTATATTGTGAAATGAGTGTTGGAGAAAGGAGCTTATGAGATGGTAGATTATGATGGAATCCCTTTGAGTGAACCCAGAAATGGGCTTTACTTGAAGAAGTACTATGCTTAAATCATTTTTGCATGAGTGTTGTGTATTTTAGTGTATCATAATTTTGTGTGCTTTTTCATTTTTGGTCCCATCTTTCGACTGCTTACCTTGCATTGTGCTTGGTTTCCAGATGTTGATGTCTTCACTACTCTACATTGGTTTATCCAATGGAGCTAGTCGTAGTACTCAAAACTTAGCGTCTGCTGCTTGGGAAATCTATGCACCTACGGATGAATTGATCAGTCTACATGCTGTTTATCTTGTTCGTGCAACTAACAATATCACGGAATACAATGCAGTCATCGAATTATTGACCAACGTTGTTTCACTTGGAATCCATCATCTTATTGTACGACTTGATTCACAGTTAGTAGTACTACAGTTGAGTAATGTTTATTCCATCTGAAGTCCTACTTTGCTAAGGGTATATTTATGAATTCGCCTCTTGGAACGTCATTTTGATTACATTGAATATAAACACATTCCTAGATGTCTAAATACATTAACAGATGCATTGGATAATTATGTGTTAGATAGACATTTGAGACATATATAAAATCCAATCACACTTTGTACATAAAACAAGTAAGTCGGTAGGAGTCTTATATTAATAACGATAAAAGTTTACAAAAAGTGTTTTTGTCCGAAGACCAAAATATAAAAAATGTGAAGCGCGTGGCTTCATATACAACAGAGCATCAAGGATGTTTCTCTCTATAACACATGACTTCCTGTGCTACTCTATGGAGTATTCGATCGATGAATGCAGATACACCCATTGTGTGGCATTGGTAATGCCTAGGAATATCATCTATAGTAGCATCAAGGATATTCATTGTGAGTCCCTCTAGATTTTTTTCTATGGTCTTGAAGTCGACAACAACTACTGCTGCTACGACACCTCTCTCCCCTTGACTCTGGATAGGGGATGAACCTGGAGGACGATAAGGTCCCACATCTGCATCAACGAAGAGCACTCGAATATTCATCGGATAAACAACACAAAAAACATTTTATATCATTAAAAAATAAAAATAAACATTATATAAACAAAATTTCCTTCTTACCTATGTCTCCCCACTGGGAACCTTCGGGAAGATCTAGGTCTGGATCTCCATGAAAGTCTATCCCGGCATACACATAATCTTTGACCATGAGCAACTGAGTCTGTAGCCATTGGAAGAAGACATCGTTATACCTGATGATGTGACCGCCTCCATGTCGGTCCATGAGAACTACCCACCTCTTCATCCTTGGATCATGTGGAGCGAGTATACCCCACTCCACTTGCAAGCGTAAGAAAAGGACCCTCTCGAGGAAGAAGGATACTAAAATATACCCATATCCAAATTTTGTTAACCCACCACTTCTGCACTTGGTAAGTTGTTTCTTCATGCTTTTTAGGACCCCTTCGCACCATTTGAAGATTCGAGGTTCCATACACTCCAATGCATACTAAAAATGGCTCTGCAGATCCATGTGGGGAGATGCACTCCCTGCCATGCGAGTAATATTATAGAGGATAGTCTGTAAAGGAAAATCTCGGACATCCCTGATAGAGACCTTACCGCTATGTGTCTCGGTCCCCGTCACACAATGATGACAGATGTAGTAGTTCATAGGCTCACTGTCACCCCTTCTACCTGTAAGTGTCACCCATGAACCACGACGAGATAGTCCAATTAGGAAATAGATATCCTCGATATCTATGGTGAGTGTGTGGGCACCCATGTGAAATGTCTTCTCGTTCACATCCCACATGTGAACCAAGTACTCAAGTAGTCTCAATTGGGCCCTCATGCCATGAATCTTGAAGAAATTTAGTAACCCACACTGTCGGAGGGCCATAACTGTTCCTGGGTCATTCTCAAAAAAGTAATCTTCTTCTTCATTCTCTTGTTCGCCCTAGTCCAACATTTTAACCGAGGAAAACCTACCAAAGAACCATAAGATGAGATTAGACACATTAAATCTTTCCTGGGGTTTTTTTCTTGTTGGGTTCATCTTTTTTAAGTTTTTGGGATGCAGACGTCGCATGCCTGCACATTAGCACAGTGGAACGTTGTCACACCCTAGCTATAGGGTTGCCTGTGACGATCCTAGATTGTCGGAGTTCCCGATATAGGGAACCTACGATGAACTCAATGCACAGGTACCCTCTAAAATTTGACCCAAAAACACATTTTTAACCAATGAAAATCAATTTTTAATCCATGAAAAGATGAAGGAGATGGAAATTACCTCTTTAGCGGAGACGATTCATGAAATGATCTATCGTGCACTCCACAATCAACAGTTTAAAATCAAGGTGAAAAAGGGCTTTGGAGCAATATTTGGGCAAAGTTACAAATGAAATGGTAAAATGTGGGTTTTTACCTATTTTATTGACTTTTATTACTTTTCATTTGTATATTATATTATTTTTATTCTTTATTCAAGCCCTAAAGTCCTAACAACTTTACAAGTGGTTGATTTTTGTAGATTGAAAAAGTCTAGAGATGAGATGTTGGAACAAGGGTCCGCTTTTTGGTTTGTTTTAATATATTTGTCGCATGTATAGATCCTTTTAGGGTTTTTCAGGAAAAACTCCGAGCAGAGTCTTAGTTATTTCTCATGCTCGTAAGACTATGAAAATGTAATTGAGTAGTCTTTTGTCTTTTTTTTAACTCATAATGGTGACACAAAAAACAGAACCTATGGAGTATCATTTAAGCTCTTTTCACACTCCTTAAAAATGAAAAGATTGTCGAGCAACCTTGTTTTTTTCATGCTCATAAAAGTATTTGAAGAAAACATTTGATGAGCGGTAGATTATCACATTTTAGGTCTCGTGAGATTAATTTATGAAAAATGACTTGATGGAGTTCTCTTTAAGTGTTTTTCAGACTCTAAAATTGAAAAAGCCTTGAGTTTTCTTTTTTTGGACTCATTAAACAAACATTGAAAGACCCATATGGGATCGAACCACTCCTTCTTAGGGTTCATTAAAAATACTCCGAGGGACTCATCTGAAGGATGAGCTTACATCTACAAGCAAATGTTATCCTACTCAAGATTGCGTAAAAATAAAGAGGTACTCCCATGAAATGGTGGAGGAAAATTGGGAAGAAATGTGTTTATTTATTTGTGTTAGTGGCAATAATAGTCGCTCTTGAACATGACACCCCACTTCATCATTGTATCCGGGTTGGGAAATCCATTTGTCTCTCATTTGACCATCCACAAGATCATATGTTGGGTCCTCCTTGAGTCAATGTTGTCAAGACCATTGTCGTGTCATTCATATGTTCAAGAGAAGTCCAACCTAAACAAGCCTTCTATCGAGTCGGCCATCTACAGTTATAAATTTTATACCATGTCGACCATCCTTGTCTCAGTTTGAAATCACTTCATACTCTGATCTAATTCAAATATGTTACATATTTCATTTCATTGATGGGGGATACATCAAGGCCCTCCTATGACGAGTCTTTTCCTATTGACTTAAACAAATTATCCGAGAACAAGACTTAGAAATATTTCAGTACCTTAGAGCCTGCATGCCTCAATGGTAGGTTTAATCACTTTCAATAGTGGGTTCACATCATTGACTCCTGATTGGAAGATTCCATCGAGCGTTCGACTTCAACTCAATTATTCACATTCATTGGATTGTACTGGGTTACCTTGGGATTCATTGACATCAATGGTGATTTCCCTCACACTTGTTAATGATTTTCATTAATGACCGGTAATCAAGTGGTTTCTACCATGTTCAACTTCAACACCAGTAATCACATGGATAGATTCGTACTTAGAGACGATGGAAATGAAGACCTTGGATCTTATCACTTTAGTCCAGGTTGTTGGCATATTTACATATAGAAGGCAGAGTATGCTTGTTTTTCATTGATGGCAAGATCAGCATGACGAGAGTATACTTGTTTTCCAATGATAGCAATATCGGTAGCACAATGATGATGGCATGGCAAGAACATAAGTGTAAGTTGAAAAGGAGGAGTAGCAGTGATCGTTGGATCATCCATATTGAATTCCCGATGGCAATCAGATATGAATTCAGATAGGAGGTGCGCGTAGAAGAGGAGAACAAATATCAAATGTTGGATCTGAGCACCGAGGACCAACAACCGTCGGATACTGTATAACTACAAAGAGGATAAGGCTGAGCCATCCTCCAACTCCATGAAATACAAAGTCGCGAAATGATCTGGACCGTTGATCCAAGAAGGACATGTGGTGAGAGATCAACATTTCGTTGAATGAAGGGTCAAAGGAAGGAGGTGCTCTAACCTCCAAAGTCGCAAAACACAAAATCGTGACATGATCTGAGTCATCGGATCGAGGAGAGATATGGACCGTTGATTGTCCAGGGAGACAAGACGGGAAGTTACGAAACGCGAAATCGTGATTTGATCACAGTCGTCGATCAAAGGGAGAGCGTGGACCGTTGATCTGGCACAACGAAGAACGAAGTCTGAGTTTTTGAAGAAGAGATTTGGACCATTAAATCTCTRAGGATAGTGGGTCGTCGATCTGGATTATTTCAAAGTTTCGCGAGTTGCAAGTCCCAAGGCAACTCATATTGGAAAATAGCGATATGCGAAATCGCGAAGCATTTTTTTGCTTGACCACTGGTCACAACTGGAGGTCACATTGTCGAAGGATTAAGGGAGGAGCTAGCACGTCGCTAGGCTCCACATCGGAGATTGTCGAGATCGCGAAGCACTCATTTGATTAGCGAGTGGTCACATCTAGTGGTCACATCAGTGGAAGATTGGGGAAGGAGCTAGCAATGCTAGGCTCATTTCAGAGTTTTGTGAGATGGGAAGATCGAGGCAACTCGCAGCTGGATCACCCGAAATGTGAAATCATGAAATCACTTTATGTTTAGCATTCAGTCACAACCAGTGGTCATATGGAATAAACATGAGACCCTGCGGATGTAATCCAACGGTGCTGGTTAATTGGGAATCTGATCGAAGGGCTACTGTTTCACCTCACAATTAATTGTTCAGTTACAATTCAGTTAGCAGAACTGAATCATAGTTCTTGGATGTTTGGTGATTCATTTGTTGACGTGTTTCCTTGGAGATTCGAGGTGTAACTGAATCGGTGGGAGAGAATAAAAGAGATATGTAGTGACTGTTTGAGGTTGGTTGTTCTAATGGAAAAATGAGTTGAATTGTAAAAAAGGTAAAATTATAGTGTGCACAGTGTGAGATCAAACTCAGAAATGAGAAACAGAAGCTGAACATAATAGAAAAGGTGAAGAGAGAAGAATGAACACATACCAAAGAGCACAAGAGGATTAGAGAAAGAAAATATAGAAAGAGACAACAAGTCAAGCCAAGTATGAACAGAGTAGAAGAATAGTGAAGCAAATAATATTTGCAGAACAGAGAAGAAATGGTAAGACTTGATATATCTGTATTGTTGGTTATTCAATCATGTATTTATAAGTAGGGAGGTAGGGTGGTGCTAGGGAGTACTGTAGTCTTCTGTTATTCAAGTTGGTGCTTGAATACTAGAAGTT
>JASDQU011102921.1:0-20448 GCA_032191745.1 Picea mariana
ATTGTAGAGCTTACGATCTCATGCATGAGAGGTCGAGGGACATATACAAGATTCAAGGCAAAGTACAACAAGAAGGAAACACTCCACAGCATAACTCTCCAGGGAGAGGAAACTTCAATCCTCGTGGTGGATACAGAGGACAAGGACGAGGAGGAGGTATGGGCCAAGGCCGAGGAAAAATAATCTGTTATAACTAAGCGCAACCATGACACTTGGCAAGGGATTGTCAGAATCCTTGCACAACTTGCAGTTAGTGTAACTCTTTCAAGCATGTCATAGAAGAATGCCCTTTGTTGCTGGCTAAGCTTCAGGAAAGACGAGGACCCCAGCAGAACCCACAAGTGCAACCGACATATGTTGAACCACGCAGAACATACCCTAGAGTCGATGTTATTACTCAAGGAGGCGCTTCTACAGGAGAAGATAGAACAATCCAAAGAAATATTGCAGAAGAGTCAGGTATCAGGAAATCTATGGAGAAGACTCAGGCTTTTGATGCAAGGAAAGAAAGACAAAACTTCGAGGAAGCAAGACAAGAGTTCAAGGGGGACCAAGGATCCTCGTCTAAAACGTGACCAAAAATAAAAGAGTATGGAATGCCTCAGGACTTTGATCAATTGGCTTCACCGAAAGAAGGAAAAGAGGTAGGTAAACTCATCGATTTTTTGTACACTTGTCTTAAGTTAATTCAGGATGAGAATTTTGTGCAAGAGTTACAGAACCTAATCAGGCAGTATGAGATAGGAAAGGTAGACCCCTTACTGAACAGAGTAGTACACCAGATTGGTAAGAAGAGAAGAACAAACAAAGAATTACATTTCAATGCTCAAATAGGAGAGTATGATATAGACTATGTGGTCCTCGACTTAGGGTCGGAGGTCAATGTCATGACGAAGCAAAATTGGGCACTAATAGAAAAACTGAAGTTGATCTATTCCCCTATCAAGCTTAGAATGGCTAATCAGCAAGCTTTCAACCCATTTGGACGATTGGAGCATGTCCCCGTGGACATCGATGGAGTTAGGACCTTTGCAGATTTTGAGGTAATTGAAATTGTTGATGATAGCTGCCCTTACCCTTCATTGCTAGGAATTGATTAGGCCTTCAACAATTCTATTGTTGTTGATTTAAAGAAAATATGCATGATATTTGAAAGAGTTGGCCTTAGGGTCATTTCACCCTTAGATCCAGATGAGGTTCCGCAATATATAGATCCCATCAAAGAAGAAGACCACTCATATGAGCCGGAAAACATATATAAATTAATAGCCAAACAACAGGATTATATCAACCCTATTGCCGATGGAAATCTAAGTTGGCAAAGTGACAACGCGTGTTCATCAGATTCAGAAGAAGCACTAGAGAACTGGCAGAACTAGATGTATGAAGTATCCATAAGGAGATGTGCTCGACTGACCAAAGAATTTCGCTGGATTGGTACAACAATAAGTAACTTGCCTACCTTTGATGATATGAACCCTCTAGAATCCTTCCTCTCAGATTTTGAAACAAGTGTACCAGCACAACAGAGGATGTTGGCTATGGATGAGGCCCTGAAAGCTACACCAGCAAGATGGTGGGGGACACATAAAAGAAATATTATAGATTGGACACAATGCCAAACCTTGCTGATAGCATGGTTCTCAACACAAGTAGGAAGCTGCGAAGTGAGGTACACAGGTCGAAGACACCCAAAGGACCATGTGTGAAGCTGCGAAGAATCCTGGAGTGACATTCCTCAAGAAAAATGGGTACACATATTCATTAACATGTTGGACACGACCCCTATTAACTGGTACCTTCAAGCGGAGATGTGCCTCATCACTGTAGATTGGGAAGGTATGCTTAAGAATTTTGTAACCACCTATTTGTTTGAAAGTGAATTTTCTTCAGTAGATCAAGCACTACATATTGTGAGGCAGAAAGTATTTAAGGACGTATCTAGCCTCCCTTTGGAGCAATAAGAGGACGAATGGACTGCGCCATTCCAAAAACTACAAGGATGTTACAACATTAATGCCGACGCAGATGATGATCCGAGGAAGGTAAACATTGTTGAGACAGAAGGCCACAAGGATGTGGAAGGACCAAGAGTTGAGCTACCATTCATTGGACAACCAATCAAGATAAAGAAAGTCAATATTGGGACAGAGGAGACACCGAAGCTTGCCAATGTCGAAGATTACTGGGATGTTGCTACCATTGACAAAATTACAGAATTACTGCACGAGTATCAGAACTTGTTTTCGACCAAGTTCACTGATATGAAGTGTATCAAAGGACCTATGGGAGAGATGAGAATACCTTTGAAACCATATGCGAAGCCAGTCAAGTAAAGACCCTACATATTGAACCCGAAATATAAGGAAAAAGTGAAGATTGAGCTCGACAGAATGTTAGAAGCAGGGATTGTTGAACCTGTCGAAGAGTCGGAGCGGATCATCCCTATGGTGGTGCAAGACAAGAAGACAGGAGAGATCAGGATCTGCGTAAATCTCAGGAAGCTGAATGATGCTTATTTGCATGATCCTTTCCCTACACCATTCACAGAAGAAGTGTTGGATAATGTGGGAGGCCAGGAGGTATATTCTTTTACAGATGGGTTTTCAGGATACCATCAGATCTGGATTGCCAAGGAGGACCACGAAAAGACCACATTTACCACAGAATGGGATCCTACCAATACACAGTGGTGCCATTTGGACTGAAGAATTCCCCAACCATCTTCTCCAGGGTGGTGGTTGAAGCGTTCAAAGAATTTTTGCATAAGTTTTTAGAAGCCTATTTTGATGACTAGACTGTTTTTAGTTTTCTGAAAAATCATATTGAATGTATAAGACTAATGTTGGACAAATGCAGGTAGTGTCAAATTGCTTTAAATTTGAAGAAGTGCATCTTCTTCTCACCATTTGGAGTATTATTAGGACATATTGTGTGCAAGCAAGGATTTTTGGTTGATCCATCAAAAATTCCAATTATAGTCGACTTACCACCTCCTACTTCAGTCAAACAACTGCATACTACGCTAGGACATACTGGCTATTACAAACAATTTATCAAAGGATATGCTCAAATTATTGTGCCAATGGAGAAGTTATTAAAGAAAGACTGCCAATTTGGTTGGACAGACAAATGCTAGTAGAGCTTCGCCACACTGAAACAAAAGATGGTGATTGTGCCCATTCTAGTCTTTCCAGACTGGAGCAGAGAATTTCATGTACATGTTGATGCGTCTTCTATTTTATTAGGAGCAGTATTGGCACAACTTGGAGAAGGGGAGATAGACCATCCATTAACATTTGTCAGTAGAAAGATATTTACAGTTGAAATCAACTACACTACTACAGAGAGAGAAGGATTATCCATGGTGTATGTGCTGCAAAAATTCTGCCATTACTTACTAGGAGGACATTACGCAGGGAAAGAAATTGCACAGAAGGTTCTACGAGCTGGCCTTTGGTGGCCTACTTTACATAGAGATGCTAAAGAGTATACTAGATCATGTGATGTATGCCAGAGAGTTTGAAAACCATCCCGAAGAGATGAAATTCCACTAGCACCGCAGATGACCCTACAAGCATTTGAAAAGTGGGTCGTTGACTTCGTGGGACCTATAAACCCAACAGGGAACCACACATGAGCAAGGTACATTATCACTGCGACATAATACCTTACTAGATGGTCCGAAGCAAGAGCAGTCAAGGACTGTAGTGCAACTAAAACTGCGTGTTTTATATTTGATAACATAATAACCAGGTTTGGATGCCCTAAGACCCTTATGAGTGATCAAGGCACTCAGTTCATCAACAAGATAGTTGAAGACCTGACTGAAGAATTTGCAGTTCACCATCAGAAGAGTACACCTTACCATCCACAAGCAAACAGAACGATTGAAGGATTCAAAAAAATCTTGGAGACAACATTGACAAAGATTTGTAGTGTGAACAGGGATGACTGAGATTTAAGAGTACCAGCAGTACTCTGGGCTTATAGAACCACTTGCAAGAAATTAACAATGCAGACCCCTTTCAAGTTGGTTTATGGTATCGAAGTTGTTGTCCTGATGGAGTACTTGGTACCAATATTAAGAATTGTTGCATTTACAGACATGGATGATACTGGCGTTGTTCGTGAGAGGCTTGCCTAGCTGGTTGAACTAGAAGAAGACGGATTTATTGCAGGATTCGATTAGCAAGTACATAAGGAAAGTGAGAAGTCCTATCATGACAGACACATCAAGAAGAAGGCATTTAAGCAAGGTGATTTAGTACTGGTGTATGACAGTAAATTTATAAGACATCCAGGGAAGTTCATAACACAATGGCTTGGACCATATGAGATCACCTATGTTACATAAGGAGGAGTTGCGCAGTTGAAGACATTGAAGGGAGAATGGAAAGAAGGATTAGTGAATGGGAGTTGGATGAAGTTGTATTATGACAACTAGCTACCTTGCAGCTCTCAGTAAAAGAAAGGAGAAAAGGGTCTAGGTACCAGGTGCAGTTGAAACTGGGTACCAGACACAGAAAAGACAATCTACACAAGGATGGGAAGGAGGCATAAAGAAGAAAGCAAAGGATGCACTGTGTAGTCCAAAGTCGATGTGAAATAGAAGGATCAGATCTGAAGTGCCTCAGGACAAGTCACAGGTGAGTGTTGGGGGCCTGTTGGCCCTTGGTTATGGAAGGAAGAAAAGGTCAAACGCGAACTGCGCGGGAGACACAGTGACTGTCACTAGGTCGAAGTAAGCAAAAGAGAAGAAAAGCTGGAGCGAAGTACGGAAAAGCAAGCTGTTGGATGAGGAGATCGAGGATGACAGATCAACAAGGAAGATGGATCAAGGACAACTCAACAAGCAGAGAAAGCCACCATTGGATTCTTTGGAGCATCGCGCGAGAAGGGACAAAAGACAGGCTGGCGAAGCCCTGAAAAGGCAGGTCAAGTTGACCTAGGGTTTTAGACACCTAGGGTTTTGGGTAATTAAGGTTTTGACACCTAAGTTTTGACCTAAGGCTGTCAACGAGGGACTATAATGTATAAATAAAGGCCGAGAGGACCTAGGTCGGGTCGGTACTAGTGTTGGGTATTGATATTGATTGTTGTTGGTTGAGAGATTATTGTACTATGAGAGAGAGGAGTGTTGAGAGTGAGAGCCTTCTGGTATTGTAAGATCTTCAGCTGGGTGAGAAGATCAAGTCATGTAGCTGGGTGCGCAGGAAGGTGGGAGACAGAGAGAAGAAGAGAGAAGATCTGTTGACTAAGAGCGCAGATCAGAACTGTAAGATTTTTCTTAATATATCATAAGCACAGTCCTGTGGACATAGCCCTAGAGAGAGGGTGAACCACGTATATTTTGTGTCGTATGTGTGATTGATGCTTGGATCTATGTCATTGTTATATTGTTATTTGCATTATTGTGTTAGATCAGATTTATAACTGTGTAGAGTAGATCTAGTTGATAAGAGATATATGAATGCTACATTATTGTTTTATTAGTTCCACTTGATATTCCCCTATTTGTAGACATCTTTGTCCTACAACCCCCCTCTTAGCTACTTCGGGTGAGACTACATCTACTTCGCAGGTGTTTTCGAAAGGGCCAGTAGCTAGGGCTTGTTGGTGCGCTCTTAGAGTGAACCCTAGGTCTTCCCCTGTGCCAACAATTATTTTATTATTTTTTGGGCCCTGGAGACTAAAATTACGAGAAAGACCACCATGGGAGGTTTACTTCCTAAATTAGAGTTGTAATTTCATTGCATATTGACTGCTTGCGCTTTTTAGGCCTAATGTCGGCTTCAACATGTTGTTGTTGAACCAATTTCTTATGCATTCTTATCAGTTCCCATCCTTGCAATTTATTCCTTTGCAATTCAACACCTTTATCCCTGGAGGAGATATTCCCAGGGTGTCCTCATCCTGCACATGCTTCCTTACATTGAGCACATGTATGTTCCTTGCGCTTTGGAACTAGTTTTCTTTCTCATGACACTTGTTTCCTCCATTGTACTATAACATTATTTTATTATTTTTCAGGCTTTAATAATATGAAAAAGACCAAAAAATTCAAAAAAACAAAAAGAGGGGGGGGGGAAGCATCTATCTCTTGTGTTGGAAGAAGTCTTTTCGCCCATGAACAAAGAACAATCTTGAGTCAACATCTGATCATTTTTGGTCTAGTATGGATTTAGGAGACTTTTTCTCGTTTTGAGTTTTATCTCCCCCGGTTGTTTATTCTTCCAACTATATGGAGTGTTTTTTGATGCCTCATGTATCACAAATGTATCCCATATTATAGTCCATGTTTCCTAAGTCACATAATGTTTCGTGCTTCTATTCAAGGGAAAGTTTCAACCTAAGTTGGCCATTCTGTAGATAGTTCATGATATTGCAAGTCGGCCTTCCCGAGTCAGTCAAGTCAATCTCATTATCACAAGTATTTATCTCTTCATCCGATCTCTTCCAAATATTTGGCCTTTTCCACCCCTCGTGTTGGATGATGGAGGATGCTTTAATGCCTTCCTTCTAGTGGATCTCTTCCCATCAACTTTGAAACATATTTCTTTGGGACAGGGATCTAGAGTCATATTTGGTACCTTGGGGCTTGCATTCATTAGTGGTAGGTTCCCTCACTATTGACAGTGGGAATCCCTCAATGTCCCCTGCTCGATAGATTCTATCAAGTGTTCGATGTCAACTCATTTATTCACACTTGTTAGATTATACCATGGTACCTTGATGCCCATTATCATCATCGGTGGGTTTTCTCACATTTATTAACGATGTACATCAATGATTGGTAATCAAACGATGGCTTACTATGTTCGACCTCAACTCATTTATTCACATAGTGTAGACTTGTACCGGGACATATTGTAGTGAAGACTTCGAGTGAAGTATGAGCACCACATATTTTGTGCTCCTTCCCAACCCATATGGTTCCACCTCATAGACATTGGTACTTGCAAAGGATCATCTTGTTCATTCCATTGGTTCCAGATATCCTATGTACTTGATCTTGAGACATAGCTCCACTATGTATCTATTTTTGTCTATGATCTTCTTTGACATGGATCCATTGTGTATTTTTAATGGCCATGCTTGCTAATTCATTTGTGGCCATTCTTGTTATGGATCCATTGTGTATTGTTCGTGGCCATGGAGTTTATCTATACTTCAGATATTCCATGCATCTGCATTGTACTTGACTTTGGCGGCCATGATTACATCACTCTTAAGCATGGGTATGCCCTACTTGGGAAGATACTACTCTTATTTAACATTTGTTGATGGTTTTTGTTCTTAGATTAGTTGTTCAGGGACCTTCACGGGTTACTTCAGTGCATCGTCATGTCTCATAGTTTATAATGTATTTCGGCCATCATTTTTCCCTTCTGACCTCACACATTAGGGGGCATTTGTTATAGCACAAAATGCCACACCTATGCATTTGTTCCATGTTCGAACCCTTTCCCTTGGATTATTAGACAAAATACCAAACGTGCTTCATGAAAAACATCTAAAAAACATATATTTTTCACATATCCATGGGCTCCTTTGATGAAAAGTGTAGACATCCATGACTTCTCATGTTGCAACGCATGGATGTTGTCAAAAAAATGGAAAAAATAAAATAATTCCAAGTTTTCGGGTAGGTTTTTTGGTTGGGATTGTTTCCCAACGTCCCCATTCTCTTACAAAATGGATTCCAACTTCCCCAACCTCTTGAGGAAGATATAAAAGCACCATTGAGGGATAATATGAAGATAAGTCTTTTGGTGCAAGGTTATGCTACTAAGATCTAGTAAGTTTCCCTAACCTTATTATCATCTGAGTAACATTCCCCAATCTGGAAACTCTTTTTCCAGTGCCTCTTTCTTTCTTATATAGACATAGGGTGTATCCTTATCCTTATTTGGGGTATCCAAGGAAGAGTATTGTTTTTCATTTGAAGCTTGAAGGATCTGTGGAAGAACCTGGGAAGTTGGCTCCGAAGCAGTGTCGAAAGTGATTTAGGTTGTAATTGAACTCTATATTTGGTGCTAATAGAAGAGATTTCTTTACCTCCAAATTTTGTGTTCATTGCAACATCACATGTCTTTGCTTATCATATTTTATTTGAATATAGTACATGACATTTATATTGTTTGATCATATAACTACCCCATAGCAGTGCTTGTCATGTTTCCATTTTGCAGGCTAGTTCTAACAAAGGATCAAGAGCTCTCCGAGAAGTAGAAGAAGGGATCAACATCAAATGAGAGACTTAAGGTGAATTCCTTCTCCTTCTTTATTTCCCTACTTTCTCCTAGCAAAAGTAGTTATTCTTTCAATTTTGTATAATTTTCTGTGAGGAAAGACTTCGGTCTTCACAATACAATCTTGATCTATCGTAATTTGACCCAAAGTCACAGGGGAAATATCCCTTCAACACTAACTTGGTCAACTTTGACATAGCCAATGTTCTTCAAAAGATCGACGAAGGTTAGTGTTTTCAACTATTTTGTTGTAGGTGCAATGGTTATAAAATATTTTTATGCTAATTTTCTGTTGCATGATTTATTAGTCTTTTTTGTATGTGCTACTTGCCTCAAATCCGATTCTTGATCTGCATAGCTATGATTTTGTACTTTAAAGGTTACAAATTTTTAATATTACTTTGTCTCTTTTTTAAATACCCAAATTGGATCCCTAACCCTTAGACCCTCTTTCATTTGGGGACACAAATTTTTCCCTAGGAAATAGGTATGAACATGTCTACTCAATTCCATTTTATTACTATACAATTTGTCTTGGTGTAGTTCTCTTTTATTGTTTAATTTTATTACTTGCTTATAGTAAATCTTTGGAACTTATGAGGTAAAAATGTATGGTTTTAATTTGTTGATTATTGTTATAAACCTTTAATAAATCTATGATGAAAATGGATTAATTCTCTAGTATATATGGGGTCAATATAATTCAATGATATTTGTACTGTAATTAGAATATATAATTTGTATAGTATTGTACTTATATTGCTTCAGCGGATTTTGTTGTAAATATAGGAAATCCCAATGCCAACACCTGAACAGAGTCAAAGGACGGTTTCTAGGTTAAGGGATGCATGGGAGGCATTGGTCGATACTGATGGGAAATGTTATTGCCCTTGCAATCAATGTAGGGGCTTGAAAAGAACAAGACTTGTAAGGAAAATAGTTGAAAGACATTGTTTTATGTATGAGCATTGTGAAGGGGGGCATACATTTCATACCAAGGTATGTTTATTCATTATATATGTCTTTGTATTGATTCTACTTATAAAAATATTCGTTTGTTTTAATTTTTGTTATATACACTAATGTTATTGATTGTTTATAATTGTAAATATAAATTATTCTAGGTGTTTGTCGCCAGATAAATATTTTCCAAGTAGTAGTAGAAATATTGTTGTACAAGATGTGGAAGATGGTATGAATATTGAAGATCATGTCAATCCTATGGAAGAAGATGACACTGATAATATTGTTGAGCTGAATGATGGGACAAACATATTTATCCGAGACATCTTTGCTCCTATCGATGAGCAAAATGATGATGTACCTTTGCTTGAGAAGGTAGAACAACCCCTTTATGAAGGCTCAAGAACAAATATTCTCTTTGCTATAATGTTGTTGGTGAACTTGAAGGTATTTAATGGTTTGTCAAACACTTGTCTCACACAGATCCTAAGGTATGTAATATAATTCGACACATATTATACGTAAAGGTCGACTTTATTTTTCTCTATTTTTAGTGTCAATTTATGTGTAAATCAAGGATGCAATATTTTTTATTACTATTATTTACATTAAATGATTTTTTTATGTTGTACAATGTAGATTGTTAGGTGAATTTTTCTTACCACCGTCAAATAATTTACCTCGCACATACCGATAGATGTGTGCCATTATGAAAGATATTGGAATGGAGTATCATGCTATTGATGCATGTCTGAATGATCATATTATAAATTATGGACAATATGCATCAAAAAAGAAATGTTTGCAATGTCAAATTAGTAGATAAATAACCAATCAAGTAACAAAAAAGGTACCTCAGAAGGTTCTTCGTCATATTATGATAATTCCAAGTTTGCAACGATTGTTTAGGTGCCAAAGAATTGCATAGTTTATGGATTACCATGCATGGCACAAAAGTGAAGATGGTATTCTTCGAATGCCTGTGGATGGTTCTGCATTTAGGAACATCAAAGAAATATGGCCAATTTTTAAAGAAGAACCTCGTATTGTTAGGCTTTCATTGGAAGTTGACAGTGTCAATCCATTTGGTGAGCTCAGGTATATTTACCCAGTGTGGCATATTTTTGTTATAAACAATAGCATTCCTCATTGGATGTCAATAAAGAGGAGCACACAATGTTGGCAATGATTGTTCCAGGTATTTGTTTACAAAATTGGTTTGAACATTGTATTTTTGGTTTTCTTATTCGTTGCATAATTAATTATATATACAATGTAGTAATTATGTGTACTTTCACCCAATTAGGTAAGTACCAAGTGAAATATATGAATGTATATATTGAGCCTCTTGTTGACGAGCTACTAAAGTTATGGGCTAGCATCACTATGTACAACATCTCTAGACCAATAGGGAAAAGGAAATTTCAATTCCATGGAATACTTACATGGACAGTTCATGATGCCCCGGGGCTAACACATTTTTTTGGTATGTAACATACTGATGGAATTTAATAGTATATAATTTTATGAAAATGCGATGCATGCTTCTTAAATATCAATTCTTCGTTATATAAATAATACTGACATTAATCCATATAATATTGCAGGTCTTCAAACAAAGGGTAAATTTGCATGTCAAGTTTGTGCTCCTAGGGTGAAATCGCATCGTTCAATAAGTCTAGGAAAGGAGGTATCTGATGAGTATAGGAACTTCCTCCCTAAGAACCATAAGTATCAAACTACAGGAAAACATATTTTCAATTTGAAATAAGAGACTAGAATAAAACCACAAAGCATGACACCTCACCTATGGAAGTTGGAATATAATATATTAAACCATCAAGGTAAGCATTTAGTCTATGTGTCTCCATATATATTAATGTTTTACTATTTTAGTTTCTATCGAATTATGTTTATTGTATCTAACAATTATTGTTGCAATCTCATTAAGTAATTTTCATAAATGTTGATCCAAAAAGGATCCAGAGAAGTCTAAGGATAACTCAAAATTCGCAGAAGCACCTCAAGAAGCTTAGAATGGCTTCAACAGACAGAGAAGAGGAAAAAAAAACAAAATCCTCAAAACTCGATGAAATTGGTATCATCCCGAAGAGTGCGTCGCAAGCTTTCCAACGACGTAAACAACTTGTTAAACAGAGTTACAGATCAAAAGATATTCGCGGTCAAAGTTTTGGTCAACCTAGCCTAGTGAGTAGGGATGAGTCAACATTTGTACTGCTGATGTCAGTATCAGTACAGATGATGTCAGCGTATGTATAGGGTACATGGAACATGCATAGGGAGACACATGTCATGACGATGTCAGCATGATGATGTGGCAGCACCATAGGATGCCACGTGTCACTCATTTTTGGTGTTTTTTGGTTAGTCTGTGGACCAATGGAAAAGTGTCACCTGGAAATCCATACAACCCCGTGGCAGACCATACAACCACCCGGTAGGGGACATGGAAAGCTGATGCGACAAGGATGAAGTGGCATGACCGTGCAGTGTGGTGACGTGGGCCAATGAAAGGCCTCCATGTGACCCAGTCATGGGCTGCCACGTTGCAGCGAGAAATGCACAATGAGGTCCAATAACCAAACTTTTCAAAAAAAGGCAGGGTTGGCTGGCACCAACCCCCAATCCGCCAATTTAATACGTATCCTGCCATATTAGACTGGCTACAACAAACAATCTGCCAAACATATCTTCGCCACTAAATTTAGCAAAGGTTCTATCTGGATGTTCCACGGTTAAAAAAAACAAGCCAAAGGGAGGAGGCCCATGGGTTTGACCCCGGGAACTCCCCCAACCAAACAACTAAATAATACTCTACCAAACGACCAAGTTGTTAACTCCGCCCAACATTAAATTTTAAAAGTGGTATTTGCCAGTGCATGGAAGAGAGGAGTAGGGGCACACAACGGTACGACCGAGAACATTTTTCGAGGAAGAGTTTTGTGAATCTATTGTAAGTTGCAAGCATGAAAACCGAGACATAATTTCTCTTGGGCCTGAAAGTGCCAGACTCAGATCGAGGCATGGAGACAGTCATTTTTTGGTAATTCGATGCCACGAATTCAGTGGTGTTTTTTTTCTAGTATGAGCAAAGCTTCTGCAGCTTAACTCCACTATGAGGTATACTTATGTATTTTGCCAAATTTTTTTGTTGAGTTAATAAAAGGGCCTACCCATTTGAGAGTAGGACTCGGGGACGTATTCCACCAGGGACGAACTATGTTATCAAGTTTTTTTGTTCAGATCTGATGCTTATGTCTCTTTATCATTGAGATTTCCTTATTTATGGTGCATTTCAGTTTATGCTCATTTAATACAATTCTTTAATAAGTCACATTAATGAAAAGATCCTGGATCATGTTGGTATCAAAGAATTCATCTTTGACTTGAATTGTTGAGTGTGAATGCTTACTAAGGCCAAGCATAAACAGGGTGAAGGAGCACTTAATATTTTCAACCCTGAAGTTGGTCGTGCATCCCGAGGGAAGAAAATGGATGAAGAGGACATGCATGATGAACATGAGAAAAACTTCCATATGGTCTTCTATCGCATGTCATATATGGTCGAGAAAATGTATGGAGATTACGAGAAGAGAATGGCAAAGAAAGGGAAGAAAAAGGAAGCATCAGCGGATGAAAATGCTTCAGTGAATAAAGGGGTTGGAGGACACCCTACTAAGCCTCCATATTCACCATCGAGTTCTAGCTCTTCTTCCTATGATCATTCTCATCATTCTCATCATTCTAGCCATAAAGATTCTTTTAAGAAACCATTATCAAAGCTTGATGTAAAATTTTCTTTACCTATGTTTAATGGAGATGTTAATCTTGAAAAGATAGATAACTGTATCCGATAGGTTGAAGTATATTTCTATGTTCAACAGATTGATGAAGAGGAAGTTAAAGTGCCATTGTCCTCTCTTTAGTTGGAACACACCGCTCTCAAATGGTGGGAGAGAAAACTTCAAGATATAATTAAGTGTGGTAATATTCTTTACTCGTGGTCGGAATTTAAATCAGCAATAAGGAATCAATTTTACCCATTGGGTTAATTACATAAAGAAATGATGGATGGAATCAATATTATTTCATGATGATGAAAGAAAGAGGAATGAATTATTTCATATGAGAGTTGTATCTAAGCACACTAAGATAGATACATTGTTTGATCCGGGTTCCCAAGTAAACTTGATATCTTAAGCACTTGTCAAAAAGATGGGTCTTGAAACTAAACCACATCCAAAGCCTTATCCTCTTGGTTGGGTATGTGATAAAGAAAAACTTAATGTCACCAAGCAGTGTAGGGTCGGATTTCCTATTTCTTCAAAGTTTATTGATGAAGTGGATTTGGATGTTGTGTCACTTGATATATGTGGCATAGTGTTAGGGAGTCCTTATCTTTATGATAGAAAAGAAGTCTTCTTGCATCATGAGAATAAATATCAACTTGTTAAAGGGAGAGTGGAATGTATTGTTAGATCCCACAACATGAAGGTAAACACAAAACTTGTTAGTGCGAGACAAATGAAGAGACTCATAAACACTAATAAGAGATATGTAGTCATGGTCGTAAGAGAAAAGGATGTTGGAACATATGATGCCTTCCAAAGATGTGATACTTCTCATAAGAAAGAATTAATTGATATTGTTTCTAAGTATGATGACATCTTTCAAGAACTAGATAGATTACCTCCTAAGAGGGAAATCCAACATGAAATACATCTTCAACAATATTCTCCTCTTCCTAATCTGGGCATGTACAGGATGTCATTTGTAGAGATGACAAAAATAAAAAAACAGGTACAAGGCTTATTGGATCAAGGGGTCACCATGCCTAGTTCATATCCTTGTGGTTCTTCGATCATGATGGTGCCAAAGAAGGATGTCACATGGCAAATGTGTGGCGATTATTGATCCTTAAAAAAAATCACGGTGAAAAATCGATACCCTCTTCCTCGTATAGATGATTTACTTGATCAATTAAAGAATGTTGTTGATTTCACTAAGTTGGATTTGCATAGTGGATACCATCAGATCAGGGTTGCAGAACAATATGCATGGAAAACTACGTTTAAAACCAAACAGGGATTATTTGAGTGGTTAGTTATGTCATTTGGGCTTTGTAATGCTCTGACAACCTTCGTGCGTGTGATGAATGATGTATTCAGGCCATTTCTAGATGATTTTTTAATTGTATATTTAGACGACATTCTTATATTCAGTAGGACTTGAGATGAACATGTACGACATGTAAAGAAAGTATTGGATACTTTGCAAATGGAAAAGTTGTATGTAAAATTGTCCAAATGTTAATTTGGCAAGATTGCACTAGTGTACTTATGTCATATTGTAGGAGGACAATTGAAAATTGATCCTTCCAAGGTTGATGTAATTGTAAATTGGCCTGAGCCCATAACTATAACCGAAACATGGAGCTTCTTGGGTGCAATTCAGTATGGGAGGAGATTCATAGCAAATTTCTCTTTCATCAAAGCTCCTTTGCATGCCTTAACCAGCGTGAAGAACACTTTTCAGTGGGGAGGAAAGAAACAAAAATCCTTCGACACTTTGAAGGAAAAGATCAGTACCGCACCAATATTAGCACTGCCAAATCTTCAACATCCTTTTGAGATCGAGACAGATGCCAACGGATACGCCATGGGTGTAGTATTGATGCACTATCGTAAGCCTATCTGTTACCACTCTGAAACTTTTAACCAAGTTGTTGTTAACTATCCTACATATGATAAAGAGTTGTATGCATTAGTTCAAAGTGTAAATAAATGGAAGCACTACTTGTTAGGGAAGGAAACAATCATACATATAGATCATCAGCCCTTACAATATCTCCAATCACAAACCAAACTGCAACAATCTCGGCATTATAGGTGGATGGGTTTTCTTCAACAGTTTCATTTGGTAATCAAATACAAAAAGGGTACAAGTAACAAGGTAGCTGATATGCTTTCTAGACCTCCTATTGTTGCTTCTATTATTTTGAAGAATGCTTCTTTATCTCATGATAGCTATGTGGAACAATATGTTGTTGATGAAGATTTTAAAGAGGTATTTGAAAAGCTAACCCATGGTGCACAGGTATAGAACTATTGTCTGTAGGGAAAACTACTCTACCATCTTGGAAAGCTATGTATTCCTACAAGTGAATGAGTCCATGTAATACGAGAACCTCACACTTCTCTTTTGTCTGGGCATTTTGGGGTAGGAAAAACTATGGCTCATCTGCAAAAGTTTTTTTATCGGCCTCAGATGAAAGCAATTGTAACTAAATATGTAAAGGGGCGTGTGATGTGTGATTGGTGTTGTATATGCACTAAAAAGACACTAAAAACCCTCAATTAAATTGTCAACCTAGGGTAAGTAAACTTAGAGTTGTAGCAAAATATACGCCAAAGGCAGAAGGGATGGTAGTAGTATAGTCTAACTAAGGAAGTGGCTATCTAAGGGTTAATCTATTCAAGAAAATCTATCTACTGAGAAAACCCTAACAAGAAACTTGAAACTATGTAACCTAAGTACTTTTGGGCCAAGGATCGATGGAGAGTTCTAAGAAAGCAAGTAAAAACCCTATGTAAAGAAAACTAGTTCATAACAATAAGCAAAAGCAACTATTAAGCATAACAATAAGCAAATAACAAAAGCAAACTACTTTAACTTGCCTACCTAAATTCAATGAGAAACTACCCTATGAAAACAAGTAACTAAGCAAGCAAGCAACTATTCTATTAAAGAAAGTAAACAAGTAAGCAAAACAACTAGCTAACCTATTAAAGCAAGTAGACAAAACAACTAGCTATCCTATTAAAGCAAGTAAACAACTAACTACTCTAAGATAACTTCTACTGCAAGTAATCTAATTAAAACTTCTCATTGAACAACTGTTGGATTTTAAATATGTCATTACGAGACTCTTTTGTCTTGCAGTAGTCTTGGTACTTCTTAAGAAATATGTCTTTCATGGCTTCCCAAGACCTAATACTGGATTCTCCCAACCCCATGAACCATCTTAGTGCGGATTCTTTGAGCGTGGCAGGAAAGAGTTTTAGTTTATGGGCATCTTGTACGTAGTTGTAGCTCCCACACAAGATGTCAAATTCAAATAGGAAGGTGTCTAGATCTCCACTGTTTTTACCATAAAAGGTAGGCAATGCTGAGAGAGGAATATTATTCATGTTGACATTTGGAGTGGTGTCTAAAATCGAAAACCCAAAGGTAGTTTCGGTTTGGTTTCTAGTTTCTTCTTCCTCCCTATGTCTTACATTGTTATGGTCCTCCTGATCATCCATATAGGCTTGGTTTCCAAAAAGAGAGTACCTAGGTGTTTTTATCTTTGAAGAGATTAAGGTTTCCCTTTGATGGAAAGTTCTTCCTACTGATTGGATATCTGGGACTCTACTGGAGCCGGTTAAGACTATTGGTGCCAAAGTTTTTTTGTCAGCTTGAGAGATAATTAAATTGGATGAACTACCAAACAAAATATTCACTTGTTCAAGGTCTATGATGTCTTCAAAATTAGGGTCTATTGGTGATGGTGTAAAAGAAAAGGTTGTATTGTTTTGTTCTACGGAAGGCTCGAGTGGTCTTGCCTCCTGTCCTAATATGATTGATGCTTCAATTTCTTGTTCTATAGTGCTCCCTGTGTTAGTCTCTTCAGAGACTACCTTAGCTCTTTGAGTTGAGCTAGCTCCTGGTTTTTGGTATCGGTTTGCGAATTTTATAAGTGGAATATTCCTTCCCCCAAAGAGATCGAAAGGAACCTTGGTTGAAAGGTCTGATTTAGATTTAATGTATCTACCTTTTGGGTCTCTAGGTTTATTCATGAAAGAAAGCAAAAACAAAATAAAAAGCTACAATTTATTTTCTAGGTCTATTCATGAAAGTAAACAAAAACAAAAATAAAAACTACCATTGGGTTTGGGGGAGCCCGCAATAGCAGATTCTCAAGTTCTTACCTCTTGTCTTAAAGTTCCCCCGCCACCAATCTAATGCTAAGGTCTAGGAATGATCTGTCTCTTAACTACTTCTTACCTTGAGACAACTCCCTGGCAACGACGCCAAAAATGATGGGTGTTCTATATGCACTAAAAACACACTAAAAACCATCAATTAAATTGTCAACCCGAGGTAAGTAAACTTAGAGTTGTAGAAAAATATATATGCCAAAGGTAGAAGGGTTGGTAGTAGTATAGTCTAACTAAGGAAGTGGCTATCTAAGGGTTAATATATTCGAGCAAAACTATCTAATGAGCAAACCCTACTAAGCAACTTGAAACGATGTAACCTAAGTACTTTTGGGCCGAGGATCGATGGATAGTTCTAAGAAAGCATGTAAAAACCCTATGTAAAGAAAACTAGTTCATAACAATAAGAAAAAGCAACTATTAAGCATAACAATAAGCAAATAACAAAAGAAAACTACTTTAACTTGCCTACCTAAATTCAATGAGAAACTACCCTATGAAAACAAGTAACTAAGCAAGCAAGCAACTATTCTATTAAAGCAAGTAAACAAGTAAGCAAACCAACTAGCTAACCTATTAAAGCAAGTAGACAAAACAACTAGCTAACCTATTAAAGCAAGTAAACAACTAACTACTCTAAGATAACTTCTACTGCAAGTAATCTAATTAAAACTTCTCATTGAACAACTATCTAGCCTAAGAGGCAAGTGGACTATGTTCTTAATTCAAACTTCAAAGCTATTTCTAATTCATAAAAGGAAATCTATTTAATTGAAAGAAAAAAGAACTAACAACTAACCTTTAATCTATGATAAACAAACTGCTCTCTAACCTATCAAAGAAAGAGACTATCTATCCTACAACAACAATAAAACTATCTTCTAAACTATGAAAGCAAAAAAAAACTATCTTTTAACCTATGAAAGCATGAAAACTATATCTTCTGATCTATGAAAGCAGGAAAACTATCTTTTAACCTATGAAAACTCAAATATAGTGTTGGTGGTTGTGTGAATGTCTTCAGTGTCGTATAATATCTTGATGGCACTTGACAACAAAGGATAATTCAAGCGGTATAAGCTCAATACTAATCTCAATAACAAAGTGAAAGGTATGGATTAAACAATCCAATGAGAATTTAGACATTACGGAAACAATGTTAATTACCTTGCATGTTCATTTATTAACCATCAATAATATAACAAGATCATAATTGTACTTCTATGCTATGTAAACAAACTTCATAATTAAATTCAACCATTGACTAAGAAATATAATTGCAATCTAATTCTAGGAAAGAAATTACATAAAATGAAACTATGTTATATCTATTCTAACATTTCAAACTGCAATAAGGAAAAATGCTTAAGAACATAAATTAAAACATGACATTAAAAAGTAAACTACCAAATACATTAACCAACAACTAATAAAGAAAGATCTACATAAAAATGAAATAAGAAATCTATAATTAAAAACTGAAATTAATCCTATCCATCCATCAAATCCTTGTTAAAGAAAACACAAATTAGAACTATGTTCTACTCTGTTTTAAACTCTATTTTAAATTTAATTCTAACAGCATAAAATAAAACATAATCTAATATCTAATTGCACATGGGGTTAGTCTATGGATTTGCAAATTCGTTCCTACATACAAGATCAACGCATGCTAACACACACCTTCATACTAACCTGCAAAAGAGAGTTAAGACAATTAAACTACAACAACAAATTAATTAACAAAATATTAATGCATGTACAGGAAATAAAACGAGACCGCTAAACTATGAAATGCATAAACAAATTAAATAACAGTTACCATACTGTTGGTGGGCCCCCTATCAAGTCGTGGTCACTTCCTCAAATCACACCACGAACTCAGCAATTCGATTTCACCATGAAAACTCAAATACGCAGTTTCTATATAATCTGGCAATGAAAAATGGAAAAACGGAGTAAAACCGTGTTTGTCCCTATCACACTGGTTCTTCTTCTGCTTAACTTCTATCTGACCACCATGGTGGTATTTATAATATTTACAGACCAAGTGGTCGACCACAGGAGGGTCGAACCACTTCTAAAATCCGTAAATTACATTAATGGTGCCCTAACTGCTGAAATAGAGCGAGCCAATAATCGCCCTGATTAACAACTTAAACTAAGTTGTCAAGGGTTCAGTAGCTGGAAGGGGCAAGCACGAGAAAAACCCATGTTCCTGATTCGCCCACCACTGGCCGCCAATACCATAACCGCCAAATCGCCCACCGTTTTTGTGCAAGATGAAGTGTTGGACGAAGTGTTGGACTGGGTATCGAATCGAGTACTGGAAGGAGTATTGGACTAAGTGCTAGAAGCAAAAGCATGATGCATTTTTTCCCTATAACACCAAAAAACGTGAATTAGATCCTTGGAAACATAAAAACGTGGTGAATTATACTCAATATCAACATTAAACACGAATCATACATACCTGGTGTAGATCATACCGTTTTAGCACAAAATTCTTCAAAAAGCTTCTCCAAAACATGAAAAACACATATGTACATTCGACAAAAGTGTCTAAACTGTCATAAAACTGATCATATCTCGGGACCAACATTACCCCCACACTTATGATTTTGCAGGTCCCACTGCAAACAAAAAAAAATTACCCCTCGTGATTAGGCTTGGTGAGGAGGATAAGCTTTGGAAGCTTCTCCTTATTGCTGTGAAGACTTTGCCTTGTGCCTCTTGTGTTGCTCCAGCTGTGCTCTGAGGCCATGGTTGGATTTGGTCATCTCATCAACCAACCGTTGAAGGGAGTTAACCTTTTCTTGAAGGACTACATTATTATGATGAAGGTGTGAGTCTATCGTCTTCCTTTCTTCCAACTGTTGGAGAAGCTAATGGTTTTCTTTTTGTAGCTTCTCAATGGCTAGGGAGGAATCGTTGATCTCTGAGGAAGGCTTAGATCCTTTGAGGGATGTGAACAATCTATCAGTCTTAGGATATATAGTAGGCATGGGTGAAGTAGGAGTGATGGGGGATTGGTAAGGAGAGGTTCTAATTTTGGCTTTCTTAGTGGCTCTAATCCATCCGCAGAAACTTCCCTAAGTCTCTTGTGAGGGCTCTCAAGATCGGAGGACACTTGAATAGGATCTGAAGCAGGTAGGGGTTTTGCATAAGTTTTTGTTCTTGTTCTCCAGGTACTCTTTCAAAAGGGTCCTTTACCAAATCAATTGTCTCCC
>JASDQU011102921.1:26905-36905 GCA_032191745.1 Picea mariana
TTGATTCTTTGGGATAATAAAATCTTCCCACCTAGTGTCATCCATGGGTTGTTTGGTGGTTTCTTCTTCTTCTTAGATGATTACTGAAGGTCTCTGCCTCTCCAGAAATTTTCCTGATCTTAGTTGAATCTCCTGTAATGGAACATGAGTAATAACATATTTCGGGAAGGCCTGAATCTCAACATTGTGAAGAGGTTGAGGGGGATTATCATTGGGATTCGAAATTGTTTGTGTCGGTAATAGTGTTGGTCGCGAGGAGCTTGAATTTTGATATTGTAGTAGTTGTTGTTGTGGAATAAGAGGTAAAGGTGGTGGAACAAAACCTGACAGAAGCTGTGGAGTGTTCGGTGGGAGATGAGGATAATGATGGTTGGACATAGGGATAGGTGGAGCTTGAGGATTTCCTTGGTTATGTCCTCCTCTCATTCTTGAAACCAAGAATGTTGGTACTGAGTAGACCAGTTTTTCCAACCTGGTGAGTTCCACTGTTGTTGTTGTTGATAATAGGGTGGAACTTGAGATTGTAGATCTGGGTATGTGGGTTGTTTCCTAGGCTGCCATGGCCTCCCAGGTGCATAAGAAGACTCCCCAGGATCTCCACTCTTATAGATGGCTAATAAACCGGGCAAGGATGAAAATTTCTCAGTCAAATGGTCTTATGTAAAGAAGCCACAAACTGAAATTTTATCTAATGGGAATTCCCTTGAGGAATGCTTCCTCCTGCATCTTGGGCAATATATGCTCATTGCTGCATTTTCCTCCTCCTGTTTCTTTTTTATTTTTAGGGTGTCCAGCTGGGAACCTATTGTGCTTAAGATATCTTTCTTGAAGTTCTCTAAAATGTTCCCTATCTCTGCTCTTGTGATACCACCTGAACTAACTGGTTTTAAGTTCCTATTATAAGGGTCCCAAACATTCTTTCTTGTTTTGGCTCTACTCCTTGAGTAATTTTTACACATTTCACATATTTCAACAAATGGTTTATGAGAGATGTCACTTGATGCCATCAGGTTAAGCATCTCTAGGTATTCTTCTAAAATTCCCTTAAGGAAAAGATCCCTAATTGCATCCTCTGGGAGGTCATGGTATTTTGAATTATGGGAGATATAACCAAATCTTTCCATATAATCTTCGAGGGTCTCGTCTTCTAATTGTTGGATTTTAAATATGTCATTACGAGACTCTTTTGTCTTGTAGTAGTCTTGGTACTTCTTAAAAAATATGTCTTTCATGGCTTCCCAAGACCTAATACTGGATTCTCCCAACCCCATGAACCATCTTAGTGCGGAGTCTTTGAGGGTGGCAGGAAAGAGTTTTAGTTTCTGGGCATCTTGTACGTAGTTGTAGCTCCTACACAAGATGTCAAATTCAAATAGGAAGGTGTTTGGATCTTCACTGTTTTTACCATAAAAGGTAGGCAATGTTGAGAGAGGAATATTATTCATGTTGACATTTGGAGTGGTGTCTAAAATCGGAAACCCAAAGGTAGTTTCGGTTTGGTTTCTAGTTTCTTCTTCCTTCCCGTGTCTTACATTGTTATGGTCCTCCTGATCATCCATATAGGCTTGGTTTCCAAAAAGAGAGTACCTAGGTGTTTTTATCTTTGAAGGGAACAAGGTTTCCCTTTGATGGAAAGTTCTTCCTACTGATTGGATATCTGGGACTCTACTCGAGTCGGTTAAGACTATTGGTGCCAAATTTTATGTGTCAACTTGAGAGATAATTAAATTGGATGAACTACCAAACAAAAGATTCACTTGTTCAGGGTCTATGATGTCTTCAAAATTAGGGTCTATTGGTGGTGGTGTAAAAGAAATGGTTGTATTGTTTGGTTCTGCGGAAGGCTCGAGTGGTCTTGCCTCCTGTCCTAATATGATTGATGCTTCAATTTATTGTTCTATAGTGCTCCATGTGTTAGTCTCTTCAGAGACTACCTTAGCTCTTTGAGTTGAGCTAGCTCCTGGTTTTTGGTATGGGTTTGCGAATTTTATAAGTGGAACATTCCTTCCCCCAAAGAGATCGGAAGGAACCTTGGTTGAAAGGTTTGATTTAGATTTAATGTATCTACCTTTTGGGTCTCTAGGTCTATTCATGAAAGAAAGAAAAAACAAAATAAAAAGCTACCATTTATTTTCTAGGTCTATTCATGAAAGTAAACAAAAACAAAAAGAAAAACTACCATTGGGTTTGGGGGAGCCTGCAATAGCAGATGCTCAAGTTCTTACCTCTCGTCTTAAAGTTCCCCCGCCACCAATCTAATGCTAAGGTCTAGGAATGATCTATCTCCTAACTACTTCTTACCTTGAGACAACTCCTCGACAACGATGCCAAAAATGATGGGTGTTCTATATGCACTAAAAACACACTAAAAGCCATCAATTAAATTGTCAACCCGGGGTAAGTAAACTTAGAGTTGTAGAAAAATATATGCCAAAGGTAGAAGGGTTGGTAGTAGTATATTCTAGCTAAGGAAGTGGCTATCTAAGTGTTAATCTATTTGAGCAAAACTATCTAATGAGAAAACCCTACTAAGCAACTTGAAACGATGTAACCTAAGTACTTTTGGGCTAAGGATCGATGGATGGTTCTGGAAAGCAAGTAAAACCCCTATGTAAAGCAAACTAGTTCATAACAATAAGAAAAAGCAACTATTAAGCATAACAATAAGCAAATAACAAAAGCAAAATATTTAACTTGCCTACCTAAATTCAATGAGAAACTACCCTATGAAAACAAGTAAATAAGCAAGCAAGAAACTATTCTATTAAAGCAAGTAAACAAGTAAGCAAAACAACTAGCTAACCTATTAAAGCAAGTAAACAACTAAATACTCTAAGACAACTTCTATTGTAAGTAATCTAATTAAAACTTCTCATTGAACAACTATCTAGCCTAAGAGGCAAGTGGACTATGTTCTTAATTCAAACTTCAAAGCTATTTCTAATTCATAAAAGGAAATCTATTTAATTGAAAGCAAGAAGAACTAACAACTAACCTTTAATCTATGATAAGCAAACTACTCTCTAACCTATCAAAGAAAGAGACTATCTATCCTACAACAGCAATAAAATTTTCTTCTAAACTATGAAAGCAAAAAAAACTATCTTTTAACCTATGAAAGCATGAAAACTATATCTTCTCATCTATGAAAGCAGGAAAACTATCTTTTAACCTATGAAAACTCAAATATAGTGTTGGTGGTTGTGTGAATATCTCTGATGTCGTATAATATCTCGATGGCACTTGACAACAAAGGATAATTCAAGCAGTATAAGCTCAATACTAATCTCAATAGCAAAGTGAAAGGTATGGATTAAACAATCCAATGAGAATTTAGTCATTACGGAAACAATGTTAATTACCCTGCATGTTCATTTATTAACCATCAACAATATAACGAGATCATAATTGTACTTCTATTCTATGTAAACAAACTTCATAATTAAATTCAATCATTGACTAAGAAATATAATTGCAATCTAATTCTAGGAAAGAAATCACATAAAATGAAACTATGTTATATCTATTCTAACAATTCAAACTGCAATAAGGAAAAATGCCTAAGAACAGAAATTAAAACATGACATTAAAAAGTAAACTACCGAATACATTAACCAACAACTATTTAAGCAAGATCTACATAAAAATGAAATAAGCAATCTATAATTAAAAACTGAAATTAATCCTATCCATCCATCAAATCCTTGTTAAAGAAAACTCAAATTAAAACTCTATTCTACTATGTTTTAAATTTAATTCTAACAACATAAAATAAAACATAATCTAATATCTAATTGCACATGGGGTTAGTCTATGAATTTGCAAATTTGTTCCTAACTACAAGATCAATGCATGCTAACACACGCCTTCATACTAACCTGCAAAAGACAATTAAACTACAACAACAAATTAGTTAACAAAATAATAATGCATGTACAAGAAATAAAACGAGACAACTAAACTATGAAATGCATAAACAACTTAAAGAACAGTTACCAGACTGCTAGTGCCCCCCCAAGCAAGTCGTGGTCACTTCCTAAAATCACACCACGAACTCAACAATTCGATTTCACCATGAAAACTCAAAAACACAGTTTCTATATAATCTGGCAATGAAAAATGGAAAAACGGAGTAAAATCGTGTTTGTCCCTATCACACTGGTTCTTCTACTGCTTAACTTCTATATGACCACCACAGTGGTATTTATAATATTTACAGACCAAGTGGTCGACCACGGGACGGTCGAACCACTTCTAAAATCGACAAATTACATTAATGGTGCCGTAACTGCCGAAATAGAGTGAGCCAATAATCACCCTGCTTAACAACTTAAACTTAGTTGTCAATGGTATAGTAGTTGGAGGGGGCAAGCATGAGAAAAACCCATGCTCCTGATTCACCCACCACTAGCCGCCAATACCATAACCGCCAAATCACCCACCGTTTTTGTGCAAGACGCAGTGTTGGACGAAGTGTCGCACCGGGTAGCAGATCGGGTACTGGAAGGAGTGTCGGATTGAGTGCTAGAAGCATAAACGTGATGCATTTTTGCCCTGTAACACCAAAAAATGTGAATTAGATCCTTGGAAACATAAAAACGTGGTGCAATATACTCAATATCAACATTAAACATGAATCATACATACCTGGTGTAGATCATATCGTTTTAGCACAAAATTCTTCAAAACGCTTCTCCAAAAAACATGAAAAACACATATGTACATTCGACAAAAGTGTCTATAACTTTCATAAAACTAATCATATCTCAGACCCAACAATTTGTTCTACTTGTAAGCCCACTAATAGAAAATTGGGGCTATACGCACCACTTCTTGTTCCATCCCAGCCATGGGAGGGTATCTCCATGGATTTTGTAGGGGGTTTACCAATGTCAGAAAGGGGTCATGACTATTTGTATGTAGTAGTGGATAGGTTTAGCAAGATGTGTATATTGATGGCATGTAAAAAGCAGATCACTGCTAAGAAGATTGCTAATATCTTCTTTCAGTATGTTTGGGTTCACTTTGGATTACCCACATCCATCATCTCGGATCGAGATACTCGATTCCTTGGATATTTTTGGACAAACTTGTGGAGAATTATGGACACCAAGTTGAAGAGGAGCATTGTTTTCCATCCACGGACCGACAGACAGACAAAGTTTGTTCACCAAACAATGGTACTTTTTCTTCGAGGCTACTGCAGAAAGCATCCCAAGTTGTGGGATGAACAGATACCCTATGTACAATGTGCTTACAATTGATCCTTACATTCCTCCACTCAGTGTTCTCCATTAGAGACATGTTTTGGGTATTTTCCTAAGGTCCCTTTGGACTTGATGTATGGGAAAGATGTCGATTCCAATGAAGAAATAAATGAAGAGAGGGCCCACAAGTTCATTCAAAGGATCCAATAAGTACACCAAGTAGTCAAGGAACAATTGGAGAAGAGACAAGAACAGTATAAATATTGACATGAAAAACACAAGCTTTATCATCAGATCCAAGTTGGAGACCATGTATGGCTTCACATCAATAAGGAGCAGTTGAAGGGTGAAGGCAAGAAACTCAATCCTATCTGATATGGACCCTTCACTATTTTGAAGAAAAGAGGCACCAATGCTTTTCATTTAGATCTTCTACCTTACATGCAGATCTACTCAGCTGTAAATGTGGAAAACTTGAAAACTTTTTAGCCTCCCGTGATCATGGATCAAGGCGAGGAAGTTTGAATACCTTCAGCTGATGAGTTTGCTCCTGAGTACTTGGACGCTTTGAAGGAAGATATCATATTGGATAGAAGGATGAGAACTTCATGCATGGGCGATGTTGATTATCTTCAAAAGGGCTTAAGGGGCACACATCCAAGCAAGGCAAAATGGATTGAGAAATACAAGGTGAGGGAACTCTTCCCTCGCTTATATGTTGATTGATGAAAGCTTTTGGTGGTAAAAAAATCTCTCAGTGGGAAGGCGTGATCCAAAAAGGATCCATAGAAGTCTAAGGATAACTCAAAATTCGCAGAAGCACCTCAGGAAACTCAGAATGGGCTCAACAGACAGAGAAAAGGAAAAAAAACAAATTCCTCAAAACTCAATGAAATTAGCATCATTGTGAAGAGTGTGTCACAAGATATCCAATGGCGTAAACGACTCATCAAATGGAGTTACAGATCAAAAGATATTTGTTGTCAAAGTTTTGGTCAACCTAGCCTAGTCAATAGGGATGAGTCAGCATCCGTATTGTTGACGTCAACATGAGTATGAAGACTTCAGTGTTCTTACAGGGTAGGTGGCACACGCAGAGGGAGACATGTGTCATGGTGACATCACTATGATGATGTGGAAGCACTAGAGGTTGCCACGTGTCACTCATTTTTTTCATTTTCTGATCAGTTTATGGACCAATGGAAAAGTGCCATGTGGCAATCCATACAGCCATGTGGTAGACCGTATAGCCACCCAACAGGTGATGTGGCAAGATGATGCGGTAGGGATGACATGGCATGACCTTGCAGTGTGGTGACATGGGCCAATGAAAGGTCGCCACGTAGCCTAGTCATGGGTTTCCATGTGGTAGCGAGAAAATGCACAGTGAGGTACAACAACCAAATTTTTCAAAAAAAGGAGGGGTTGGTTGGTGCCAACCCCCAATCCTCCAATTTAATACATATCCCACCATATCTGACTGGCTACAACAAAAAATCTGCCAAACATATCGTTGCCACTAAAGTTAGCATAGGTTCTATTTGGATGTTCCACAATTAAAAAAAACAAGCCAAAGGGAGGAGGCTCGTGGGTTTGACCCTAGGACCTCCCCAACCAAATGCCTAAATAACACTCTGCCAATTGTTGGGCAAAACGGCCAAGTTGTTAACTCCGCCCAACATTAAATTTAAAAAGTTGTATTTTCCAGTGCAAGGGAGAGAGGAGCAGGGGCACACGACGGTACGGCCGGGAACATTTTTCAAGGCAGAGTTTTGTGAATTTATTGCAGGTTGCAGGCACAGAAACCAAGACGAAATTTCTCTTGGGCCTGAAAGTATCAGACTCATATCAAGGCCTGGAGACAGTCATTTTTGGGTAATTCGATGCCACAAATTTAGTGGTGTTGTTTGTTTTATGATATGAGCAAAGCTTCTACATCTTAACTCCAGAATGAGCTATACTTATGTATTTTTCCAAATTATGTTGCTGAATTAATAAAAAGGCCTACCCATTTGAGAGCAAGACCTGGAAACGTAGTCTACCAGGGATGAACCCCGTTATCAAGTTTTTGTGTTCAAATTTGATGCATATGTCTCTTTATCATTGATCTTTCCTTCTTTATGGTGCATTTCAATGTATGCTCATTTAATACAATTCTTTAATAAGTCACATTGATGAAAAGATCATGGATCAAACGTTGTCAAGGAATTAATGGGATTCCACAAGGAATGGAAATTTACCTTGTATAATTCAATAGGTTTCCCTACTATGAGCACCTACAAATAGCTCATTTGTTTGATACAATGCATATTGGGAAGAATGTAACAGAAACATTGTGGAGAATTGTAGATGGAAGGAGTGACAAAGAAAAAATTGTCAAAATTTGTACTGACATTCAGGAAGCCAATCATGCATTGAAAAATATGATTTATTCAAATAGCAATGGAGTACACCGAAATAGTCTTCCATGGTTATTTACAGAGCAGGAAAGCAATGTTGTAGAAGAGGTCATTTGGAAAATTAAATTTCCCACGGGATTTGCTTCAAACATAAAGAATATCTTAATGAAGAAAAGTGAATTTGGTGGGGTGAAAGCTCATGACTGACATACCTTCATTAAGGTAATTATTTTGGACATAGATTTCTATATTTCTAAATATACGACCTTTTTAGTATTATAATATGGTTTTCTTTTCCTAAAAATTAATTATCCCTTTCTTGTTACAATTTGTTCTACCTCTATCTCTACTTGATAGCTCTGACAACAATCTAAAACAAGTTATATATGATATTGGAAAACACATGAGGTAAATATTAATGATTAATATGCAAAATCGGTGTTTCTCAACTTGTCGACATTTGTTTTACTTTCAATGTATATACAATGTTATTGTTGAAACCTATGATCTGATTTGTTATATCATGTGTAGGTGGTTGTCATCTAAAGAAATCCATAAAGAAGATATAAATTATTGGAGGAGAGAAATTCCTCAGCTAATGTGTGAAATGAAAAATTATCTACCTCCGACATTTTTAAATGCACAAGAACACTACCTCATACACCAAGTTGAGGAGATTGAAATGTGTGGACCTGTACACACAAGGTCAATGTGAATGGTGGAGAGGCACTTGAAGTGATTGAAGGCTTATGTTAGACAGAGAGCACATCCTAAGGGATCTATGGTAGAGGGATATATGGTATATCAATCCTTGGTGTATATTAGTCAATATCTTCCTAAATTAGCAGCAAAAATCATGAAGGTACCTCGGATTTGGGATCTCAATTCCATTAACAAATTTGAAGGGGAGGTCTTGGTTGGGAAAGGTAGAATGAGGAAAGTGAAAGGTAATTAGATGGTAGAGATATATAGTACTTTGCATTAATATTGATTTATTTCTATATTGTACTTATTTAAGTTCTATTTAGCTTCCATGATCAATTTTTATTTAATCTTTATTCTAATTACTAATTTTTATTCTTTTTTCATATAGTTGGTCGAGAGTGGGATGCACTACATTTATACATCGCAAACAATCTTGATTGGATGAAAGTATGGATATATTGATGTAATATACAATGTAATGGTAGGTTATCATGGGAAGGGGTTGCTACCTTTCTTAAAGAAGCTCATTGTAATCAACATACCAATCTTACTCACAGGGAAATTGATTTAGTATATGGTTAAAACATAAACATGCAAGCATATTATTCACCCACATCGTGTTTTAGTTATTTTCCATTCTATTAATCTAGGTCATGGTGTGTTTCATTTATAAATTTTTACTAAATCTAAATATCATGTTTATTCATTAACAAATATGCACTTTTTACATGTGGGGCATATTGCAGTTCAAACACCACAAGGCGATGTGGTGCAATGGTCGTAAATTTCACATCAAAAAGTTGGATGGTAAGAAGAAAACCTATAATTCTAGGATAACTACAGTCTTTCAAGTCACTAATGTTTCCTATAGAAGTGACAAGCATCCAACAATATCCTAAAATAGATATTATGGGTATTTGAATGATATAATCGAGTGTGACTTTAATTCCTTCAAGTTAGTTATGTTCAAGGTCAAATGGTATAGGTTACGGATGAACAAACACGATCCTCAAAGAACTTTGATTGAGCATGCCAATGGATTTACCATGGTCAATACAAGGACGTTTGAGTTGGGTACATAAACTTATCCTTTTCCAAGCCAATGTGAACAAGTATTTTATTCAGAGGTTCCAAGTAAAGTAGGTTGGTCATACTGTTAGATATGATCCAAAAGGAAGACCTGTAAAGTATAATGTACCAAAAGAAGATGATATTGAAGAAGAATAATATACATAGGAGCATGAGGTAGATGTACCATCAGATGAAGAAGTTGAGCCAGATGTAGAAGACAATGTTCTCGAAGATCGTATTGATGATGATATTATCTAAAATGAATTTGATGATGATGATGATGTTGATATGGCCAATCCTTTCAACGTCGAATATGAACTAGATGATTCAGATGTAGACTTGGATGAAGACTTAGGTGATCAATGATATTGTAGAAATGATGAAATGTAGCAGTTATGTGATCGTTATATCTTTTATATTATTTATTCTCTTTAAATTATTTATGTATATGGGTTAATCATTATCATCACTGTCATGATTTTCATCATCATAATCAACATTAACATCCTCCTCCTCCTCCTCCTCCTCCTCATCACCATCATCATTGTCTTCATTGTCATGATCATGATCATCATCATCATCATTTTCATGATGATGATCATCATTGTCATTATCATC
>JASDQU011102922.1:4212-17623 GCA_032191745.1 Picea mariana
GAATTTATCTAGAGTTAATAATAAAGGAATATACCTCACGAATGAGTTGTTGAGCATATTTTCTTCCTCTTCCTTTGCTATCCTTGGATGCTTTTAAAGTCTCCTTCTTTGGGTCTTGATGAATGCCTAAATTTCTTCTGGATCTTGAGGTCACACTTGTAGTGGAATTCATATATACTTTGTGGACCTTTTGCAGCTTCTCTAAGGGTAAGGTTTGCAATTCATAATTGTGATAAGCTTGTTCAATATTTTCTAGATCTATGTCCATGAGTTCCATTTCATCCATTTCCATTTTTGAGTCTCCTCAGTCCTCCATGAGTTGATCTTCCTCGAGAGGAATTAGGGTTGAATTAGGGTAGATATGCTCCAAGATGGGCTCTGGATTCGCCTTTCCTTTACCGTGAGTGATATCTTTTTCTACATAGTTAAGTGGCTCCTCTACTACTTTAGATTTCAGCAATTGGTTTAAAATCTCAAAGGAGTTGCTTGCGGTCGGTTTTTTATGGACTCGGGGTGGATTTTTTCTGGGTTGTCCTCTTCTTTCCTTGCACTTGAGTAAAATTTTCCTTGGATTTTTCTTGGTTTCCCACTAGGATTTTATAAGGGAAATTAAGGGGACAATCCTTGAACAGATGACCATGCTCATGACATTTTTGACATATAAATAGAATGTGCTCGTAATCAATGGTTTGGGTTCATCCATGATCTTTGAACTCTAGGGTTATGGATCTTGTCAGAGGATTGGAGATGTTCATATACATGCATATCCGTGCATAGGAGGTATAGAATCATTAGCGTGTGGCTTCCACTATTTTGATATATAGACCCAAAGTATTTCCAATTCCTGCTAAAATCTTTCCAAGCCAGAATTCTTGCGCTAGAGACTAAAGATGAATCCATACTATGGCATATGCGAAATCCTTTATTTCGGGGCTGTAACACTCCATCCAATATCGGAGGTAAAGACCAACCGAGTTGAAGAAATATGACCCTCCTTCAAATATTTTATTCTTATCTTCCAGATTGTGAAAAATGGTTGTAAAGAAGCCTTTTGAGCCTAATTGCAGGTCGAAATTTCCTTTGGGTTTCCACCAATTTTTAATCCATTTTTGCATATCTCTTTCTGATGGCCATAGTCCTAAAAAATTTCCAATCAGAGCATGTTCCTTCATATATTCAGTTTTATCCACTACTTTTGTGGAACTTACAACATAATTTGGCGATGTAGAGGCTTGGGAAATGCATTTACCTGGTTCCCACATTGGAGCCTCCTTTGGATGAGAGGATTCAACTTCTACCTCCATTTCTTTCCCCTTATTCATCTCCTCTTGATAGAGTTGGTCCTTCAAATGCGGTGATGGCTCAAAGGGAGGCAAAGATCTGTGAGCACCGACTAGGTCATTTGTTGTGATATCACTGTAGGAGGGGGCTCGCACCCCCTCTGTCTCTGCCATGGAGGAGATGTCAGAAGTGATTTTAGATGAATAACACTAGACTGTTGTCAAGTTACGCGATTTGTCAGTATCCCTATTTTTATATCACCATTCAAACCCTAGTGTGATTCTTCTCCCTCCCCTTATCAAAATCTTGAAAATGAAGGACATCGAAATGAGATTTGATCCACATATGTGTGCACGGGTAACAATATCATTTAATATAATATATTTGGATGTAACCACACGTTCAACCACTACCTCAAGGTGTCCCCATGGCTTCAGTTTAGGTCCTCATGGGAATTGAACCTTGCTATTGTGTCCCTTTTGCCACTTGAATGAGCAAAAGAAGGGCACTTGCAAGTCTAGTTGGGCCTGCTAGATAGGACAAAGGTTAGTGTATGAATCAAAAAATTCAATCACATGAAATAAACAAACAACTAAGATATAAAAAACTAAAGAATTAAAACTAAAATGCAAGAGAAAATTAGAACCAAAATCAATCAAACAAATGGCCAATAATCATGCCACCAATGGATAACTGTATTAGTGGGAAAACACCCTAGAGAAAGGAGGACTATAGATCCCCTCTTCCTCCTTGGGAGGGCTCTTGAGTCCCCTATGTGAGATATCTTCTTACAAATGGTAAACTAAAAAGAAAATGGTGAAGAAATATAAGCTTATTCCCTCAAGAGGTGAGGTGAATAGATTATTGAGATGATGCTAGTATGATCCAAGAAGAAAAGAGGTTTCTTGAAGGAGAATAGAGGCATCATAGCAATACAATGATATTCTTAAATTCTTAGGGCACCCATGGCCTCCTTTTATAGCATGTCTTTGAGGCAATATCCAACTAGTATTTAGTATGAACAAGGGGCCCTTTAGGGTACCCTTAGGTCTTTGACTAGACCCCATTCGGATTCAACTGAGATTTGAAGGTCAAATCAAGTTGGGAGCTGGTCTAGAAGTGGGTGAGGGGATGAAAAGAACCATAAATGCACTGTTCACAGGTGTGCACGGATTTTTTCATACACAGTCGTGCATATGGTGCATTGTGCGCTCTATGGGCTTCTTTGTTCTGTGCACTGTGCGCACGCTTCCTTTAGTGTTTTAGCGCGTGCCAATTTTTTGACCAGTTATATAGTTTTTGCCTCCTGGAAATGATTTTTTGGTGCTGCAGGTGAACTAATAGGTGTTTGGATATGTTGTATTCTTGTAACCATTTGCATGCGATGTTGCAGATGAAATTTCAGTGATAACAGATGCCCCCTGATGTGTGAGGTTAGGAGCATACATATAGACAGAATACATCAATGTTTCTTCTACTGAGAATACCATTGTAAGAAACAGTGCTGAGAGGAACTGGAAGAGTGATCCGTCGGAGGGAGAGGGGAAACTGTGGGACCCAAACCTTTCACTAGGGAGAGAAATAAAAGTTGTATACAAACGAGGAAGGCATGCTCCATGCTCATGTCATGTAACTCAAAAATGTAAGACAATAACTGAAGTTATATGCTGATGTAGATAACTACAGCGCCCTCTGGGGCAGTTTGATAATGACAGATGACAATTCTGATGGTGAACATACTCTGAATAGAGGCAAGGATGACTATAAGAAGTGTCGATGACTCATAGGCTTTGATGGCCTAAAAAATTTAGATGTCTTTGGCTAGTATAAAACAACTGCAATAGTCACATAGTAAGAACCACCATAACATGAGAGTGTGTTGAAGTCGAATGTCATGGGGGTCAACGACAATAGAGATAAATGATGGTTCTCACTGTGTCGTCTGAGACTCCTCATTGTAAAGGAAATGAGAGTCAAGATATTGTGGCCCTTCTGGAAACTATGTTGATGTCAACAGAGAGGGAGACATGACTCCAAGAAGCAAAAGAACTTCATGAAATCCACTGGATAAGATCAAGAACTAATAAGGAACATGAACAAAGTTAAGATGTGGTGAGACTCAATACTTCCCTTGGTTGGGGATATATTTGAGGGATGAGTGGCAACAAATGTGAAATTGTATCTATTGTCAGGGGAATGACTAGACATGGGGTTACATTGTGCTAGAGGTGTGACAAAACAGACAAACTCAGATATCAGGGGTACATGGACTATGGGATACTCAGGGTTTATGGAAGATGTCAACTTGAGTAGAGGATAGTGAATTCCCCAACCAAGGATTACATGATTTTATTTTCCAGGAAAAGAAGGTCATGAAGGGTGACAAAAAAAAGCTAAGTAAATGATGGAAACAAAGGCTTTTTACAATTACCAAAGGAATAAAGAATAATTTGGGATGTGTGTATAGATACAGAAATGGGTGCCCCAGTGCAAGATGTCTTGGCCTATGAGGGCGCAAGTTGCGTGGAGAACTGGTGGAGGGTGAGGGCCCCATGGGTGGGTTTCTATATGAGGTAAATGAATGGAGGGTAATATGCATATGTGAAAACTGATTGTGGATGAAATGGAGGGTTAGTGATGCTGCGGAGGTGCAGTCAAAATAGAACCATGATGAGATATCCTGGGAGTCCATTGGGAAATCTAGAAAAATAGGAGGAGTATGTGGCTGATTCTTGGAAATGTGTAAGACTATCGGGACTCCCATCCCTAGGGGGTGAAAGCAACATGAGTGTCAAAGTGCCAAGGGGGACTATGAATGGGACAACTCATGTGGGGAAGAGTGCTACTGGGTGACAATACCAAAATGCAGCTGAGGTGATAGTACTGCAAAGCTGGATGTGAGGATCCTAAAGGAGAATATCAGAGGGTGTGACTGGGAGATGGAATGGGTACTAAAAGGGAATGATTACAATCCAGTGTCAATCATATACCTAAAGGGGCTGCCCTGATTTTTGATGACCAAGTACCTTCACACATTAAAACTGAATGCCCAACGTGAACAATATCTGAAGATAACGAACATATAACAATTATTTGATAATTTTGGACATGAGCATGCATACCTGGACGTGATGTGAGAAAAATTCTCCCCCAGGGGCGAGTGCATATGGTGACCCGAGGAATGTGACTGTGTAGGTGGTGGGATCCTAATCCCATGGCTGAAGATGAATCAGAAAAAAAATACTTTGAGCTCCTGTAACTCAGTGTGAAATTTTGGCAAAGGGAACTATATCTAGCTGTGGGTCCCACATTGCCACCTCATTTGTACCTGTGGCCATAGTGAGTGGACGAGAGGATTTAGAGGAGATTTGGAGATTACGGGGGTTCGAGTCGACTGATCTGGGATTCGCGAGAGCTAGGTTAGTGGTCTCATCCTCTTGCATAGTAGATAGGTTCTAATTTCTAGGCAGGGTCATGTGGATGGCCGTACTAGGGGTTTTTGTAGGGGTGGGCCCACAAATGTGCAGGAAAAGGAAGGATACCTGCGCTAAGATGCACGGGTATAATTCCCTCTCCCACGCATGGTGTGAATATGTGGGGAATACAACCGTGCATGGGGGGCATGTGGATGGAAAAAAAAGTGTGCATTTGGTGCATGCCTGTTCGAATTATAGCTACGCACTATGCGCAGCTGTTTCTTAGACTGTTGTGCATCAGTGCGCAACTGTGTAGAGAACATGTGCACATGAATGCACACCTGTGTGTGTGTGACAAATGTACATTTATGCGCAACTGTGGGAATAGTAGGCACGCATATATGCGTGCCTATGGGGGGTGACAACAACACACTTGAGCCAAAGCTAGGGTGTTTGAAAAAACTTGTATTTTTTGAAGATTTTTTGGTTAATGAAAGATGAAGGTTGATTAAGTGTTGTTTGTGTGAATGTAGGTGATCAACTCAGTATGCCAGTCCATTGGAGAGAGCGGGACTGGGAGTGCCTGAGGGAGGCAGTGAGAGATGAGTCGGGCATTTAGAGCCTTTTGGCAGCCTGTGGGTTGCTTAAGTTCTTTGACTGCCCACTGATACGGGTACAAGAGTACCTACTGTAGTATCTATTTTCTATGTGGAGCACTGAGTTGCAGTGCTTCATTATGAGGGGGGAGCTGTTGACATTTTTGACTATGGAGGATGTCTATTTCTTGACAGGGCTCCCCTTTCAGGGAATGGCCCTACCTGTTGATCCCCATTTTTTAGGGGATGTACACTTGGAAGATTTGGCGTGGAGGTATTGTTTGGGGCCAAACATTATGTCAGGTTCGATCTTTCACATCGAGGCGATGGATGTGCTCTTGTAGCAGTGCATCATAGCGATGATCGTAAGGATTTACGGATCCTTAGTGACTTAGCAGATCAATAGTGGTCAAGTGAGGATTATGAAGAGGGTGTTGGATGGATATTTTTTCTCTTGGGGCTTGATGTTGCATGCCAAGATGATGGGGTAGATTAACCTATGTCGGACTGCGAATCTGGTGATTTTTCCTATGGATTGATCTTGGTGGTATGGTTTTTGGAGAGGGTGCCCATGTTGCACCCTAGAGTGTTGATGTCGGCAGCTAAGGCACGGGAGCCACAATTGATGTGGTTGGCATCGATTTTGGTACGACATGGAGGTGGGGAGGGTGGCCACTATTTTACGTCCACCTTGGCGCCATATGCCACATATTATACTGCAGTTCTTGTATGGTGGGATGGACTTCCGGCATGACCTGGATATGGTGTTGCCTCTTGGAGAGGATTGGGACTAGAGAGGTATGTTGGTGTACTTATGTTTTGTGTTTTTTATAGTATAGCATATGTTTAGGTATGGATGGATGCTGATTCTATCTTTGTTTGTGGTTTTGCAGATGTGGGGCTGTGAGGTCGAGTTGGTTGGAGAGTCGACTCGTTAGGGGCCAGTGAGACCGTCACGGGTAGAGTCGCGGGTGGGAGAGAGACACTAGAGGGATGAGGCTAGTGCGAGGCTAACAAATGAGGTGAGAGCTGACAGGAGGTGCAGATATGACGATCAAGGTGGAGGGCCATCGCATGCGCCTCGGGTAGAGGCCGACGGGGACTTAGAGGATTTTTGAAGCTAGTTGGAGGTGGTACTGTAGGGTGTGCCTAAGGGCTTGTAGTTCCATATCCAGGATGAGAGAGTTTTGGAGCAGTGTGTGGGTGGCCCTATAGAGTTGTGGACCCTTATCCACAGAGCAACTGTAGCAGGGGAAATGATGACAGGGTGACTGCCCCCCGGACCTGGAGGACCCCCAGCTGGTGGGGCACCTCCTGCAGAGACAGGACCTGGTGGTGGTGCTCTGGGGGCACCATGAGTGCTATGTTGTATATTGTTGTATGTATATAGGCCTGCGAGCCAATTTTGTATAGGTTAGTGTGACACCCATTTTGTACCTATAGGGGTGAGGAAGGCTTACTTGCCTACGAGCGATGTAAATGTTGTATTATTTTGTAAATGTTTATGACACATTGATCGATATATATATATATATATGATTGGGATCTTTGTGATGTCTATATGTGATGATGTGATGTTTATGATGTCTAATCTATATGCCGTGACAAACTTTTGATGATTTATGTATGTGTGATGGTGTCTTGATGTGATAAATGCCGATCTAACACTAGGTTAGCCATGTTATCTGATGTTTGATTAAATTGTTGTGGAACATGTGTAAATGTAATTGAATCAAAATTGTGAGATAAGAGTCCAACTTGCAGGTATTTACGAAAGAGGCAAGGATTGGGGACACGGTACACATTGTTGAGTTGCAGGACGACAAGCTGGGAATCTAATAAGACGCTAAGGTGACGAATGTGGTGGTGATWGGCCTCAGCAAGGAGGCCAATGACGGCTGTGTATTCTACTTGGTTGTTAGTTGTTGAGCCCAAACATATGCCGCTAGAGTGGAGCAGTTCAAGTGAGRGGGTGTAGAGGGCCCAAGCGACCGAAGTGAGATTCTGTGTCCAATRGCTAGCTTCGTCAGCATAACCRATGTGGTAGGWTGATGGAGGAGTCATATGTGAATAACATGAATGGTAKATYAGACATGAGGAGTGGAGGTGAAAAAASAAGACTAAAAAATCTACAAATGTGTACAAAGAAAAATCCTAGTGTAGAATGACTATGCTCAAGCATAAAACTTCTTTAAGTACAACCCATTGACGGTTTCCTTGAGAGGGTATACTTCTGGAGAGGTTGGGATGTATGCATCTTTAGTGAGGTAGTGTTGGATGATGTAGGGTCCATGCCATAATGAATCGAATTTCCCATGGCTGAAAGTATCTTGAGCGATATTGTAGGCTAGGAAGAGATCTCCTTCATTGAATGAGTGAAGGTTGACATGGCGGTTAAAGGTGGCTTTAGACCATTTTTAAGTTGTCTCATTGTTTTGTAAGGAAGACCAACCGTTTTCCTCCAGCGACTCTAAGTTCAGCAAGTGCTGCTCCATTGGAGCAGTGTCAGGTAATAGCTCGATGGCGGTGCGCAACGTGGGAATTTCACACTCTATGGGGAGGGTGGCTTCAATCCCATGGACAATATGAAACGATGTAAAACCGGTGGCAGTCTTGACTCCCGTGCGATAAGCCCATAATGATGAAAACAACATATGATGCCAATTGGTCTTATGCTTGTTGACAGTACGTTGCAACATGGTTTTGAGGACTTTGTTGACAACCTCGACCTATTCGTTGGAATGAGGGTAGTATGGGTAGGAAAACTCATGGGAGAAGCCTAACCTTGAGGAGAGTTTGATGAAGATCTAATTCTCAAAATGTTTACCATGATCAGAAACTAACTGTAGTGGAACTTTGAAGCCGGTAATGACACGATTGAAGAAAAAATGTGTTCTTGTGTCAATGGTGTTATTGAATATAGGCATGGCTTCGACCCATTTGGTGAAGTAATATGCTGCCACAACTATGTACTTGTGTCCATTGCTAGATGGAGGATTGCAAGTCATGAAGTCAATGCCCCATTTGCAGAAGGGGCTGACAATGATGTCTAGATGTAGAAGATTGGGTGGCGCTCGTGTTTTGTTTGCATAAAGTTGGCATTTGTTGCATCACTTGAAAGCATGGATGCAGTATTGAAACAATGTGGGCTAGAAGTATTTGGGTCAAATTAATTTTTGGGTAGTGGACATCCCTGAGAGGTGGCCACCGCAAGCACCATTATGGAAAATGTTCAAGACTTTGTCTTCTTCGTCGATGGTCAAACATCGACGGAGTATGGTGTCGACCCCACGTCGATACAAGATGTAACCAATGAGGAGGTATCGAGGGGCCTGATGGTGAATGTGTTGATGACCGTCTCGAGAGAGATGAGACCCAAACTTCTGTGTCTAAAGGTAGACAAGGAGGTCACCATACCAGGGGTCATCCGAGGGGATGTAGAATAGGTGTTCGTCAGGAAAATCCATATTGATGGGTGAACTTGTAGTGTCTGAGGGGAACGTCGTGATGAGTTCAATGAGAAAAAAGTGCTTTCTTACTTTTGGGAGTTGACAACTCTAGGTTTTATTTCTGTAGGATGACGATCCATCGAGAAAAATTACCATTAATTTGTCTTCGACTAAGCAAGTACTGCATGGGATTGGAATCTGCGACGACTTTGGTAGTGCGAAGCAAGCTATAATGACGCAGTTTCTGGACTACGAGGACAACTATGAGGGTGATTTTATCTACATCATTATACTTCAGAGGTGGTCCTGAAATATTTTTACTAACATAGTAAATAACATGCTCGCGAACATCATCCCCTAGTTGAATGAGAACTCCTGCTACTGAGACAGCTGAGGCCGACAAGTAGAGGATGCAATCACGATTATAGTCAGGAGGACTAATCAAAGGGGGATTGGATAGTGTGGATTTTAAATCATCAAAATCAGTTCGGGCATGTTCATCCCATCGGAATGGGATATCATGATGCAGTAAGCGAAGAAAACCATGTGCACGAGTGGAGTAATCTGGGACAAAGCGTCGTAAAAAGTTGGCTTTGCCTTGTAGGCTCTATAGTTGGCACAAATTACTAGGTGGTGGAATTACTATGATAGCTTGGACCTTGAGGGGGTCCACAATGATGCCATGTTGGGAGACGATGAACCCAACGAGGCATCCGACAGTGACGCAAAATACACACTTGAGGGGGTTCAAACGGATATTGTACTAGAGACACCATTGAAAGACAACTCGTAAGTCATCTAGATGTTGAGTTCATTTCTTAGATCGAGCAGTGAGGTCGTCCAAGTAAGTGAGGATGATGCAAGCGAGATCATGGAAAACATAATTCATGGCTTGTTGGAACGTCACACCTGCATTTTTGAGTTCAAAGGGCATGACACGATAACCAAAATTACCCCATGGGTTAGTAAATGTCATTTTATACTGATTTGCTGGAGGGATTTGGATTTGATTGTAGCCAGAGAAACCATCCATGAAGGACAGAGCCTCATGGCCTGCATAGTCATCGATAATTTGGTCGATGAAAGATGTGGGGAAGTTGTCTTTGGGACAAGCATGATTGAGATCGCGAAAGTCAGTGGAGACACGAATAATGCCCTAATTTTTGTTAACAGGGATGGGGTTGGAGACCCATGATGTGTAAGCGATGGGGTATATGAACCCTCCAACGCATAGTTTTTCTATTTCAGCTTTGATAACCATGGCTTTGGATGGGTGCCGTGGTCATTTATTTTGACGTACTGGGGCGGAATCGGGCCAAGTGTCATTGTGATGTTCGACAATAGAAGGATCGAGGCCAGGCATTTCTATATATGACCAGGAAAAAATATCTTGATATTCCTGAAAGAGCACTTTGTAAGTTGTGAGTTCCTCAAGGGAGCATGCGGCGCCAATGGTGATTTCATCGATGATTCTAAGTTTGATGGAAATGTCAATTTTGACAGTGGGGGAAATATTGGCCATGTTGCCTTCTTCAAAAGCATCGGGGGCGGGGATAGGGTTGTTGAACCAGTCTATATGTCCCAATGGAATAAAATCCTTGGTTTCGATTGCACATATGGAGGCTTGGCTAGGAGGGTCAAAGGCTTCCTGTGAGAGAAAGATCACTCTATGATTGAGTGCATTCCATGAGAAATTGGGGGTAGTTAGTTCCTCTAGGATATCTTCGTCGCAGTGAAAAATGAGAGAATATAGGGGATCCGGGGAAGTAACATTGGTGACTGTCACCATGTGATTGTCTGCAGGTGGTGAAGATGTAGAGCGGGTGTCACAATTGTGTTGTGATGGCATGCTTGTCATAAATCAAATTTCTAGATACTGTGAGTTGTAAGCTTTGGTCGGGGGTATGATTTCTTAAGGGAAATGAACCGGAGAATTGGGCAGATTTAGAGGAAAATCCTCAGATAGTCTATCCATGAACCATGGAGGGATGGGAAGTGACTCATATTCAGGGGAGGTGATGTGAATGGTATCTGGAGAAGGAATAGGGGGAATCACTTATATCACAGGAAGTCGGGTGGTTGGAGGATTTTGAATAAGGGCCATTTGACGATGCCTGTATTCAATGATCAAAGGACACTGGTATGTGAAATGATCAAGTGAGCCACAAAGAGAGTAGGGGAACCTCATCCATTCATTGAATGAAGTCGTGACATAATGGATGTCGGTGATGTGGGTACCCGATGACGTGGGTAGAGAGGGGTCTTGCTGAAATTTTTGGTGTACTGTCATTAGTGTTTGTCAAAATTAAGGTATGGCTTGGTAATGATGAGTGTAGTGGCCATACTCTAAATAGATGGCACATGCAAATTTGGTTCATAGCCCTTTACTTCCTGTAGTACGGGACGCGGTGGTAGTACTAGGTGTGCTTGGTGAAGTGACGAGCGATGTGGTTGTTCAAGGGAGTTGGATCAAATTGCGTAACTCGAGGAGAGAGTGAAATCTATTTGTGGGGTGTCCCTCTCTCTCGTAAAGTGTGCAGAGAGGTGGAACTCAGGGAGGAAGTGGAGCGGTGGGATTTTTCTTCTTYYGCCTRCYCCCAACTGTCACGATGGTGCTGGAAAGTGGGGGTGAGGGAGGGGTGGTTGGAGTTAGTATTGGAATATGCATCGAGATTCCCTCTATTTGGGGAGGGAGGTATGGTTAAGGAACCATCGTGGGTGGGTGTAGATACCAAACCAGAATGGAGAGCACCATGTTGGAAAGGGTAAGCATCATGACTACCTGGAAAGATTGTATGCCCAGTGGGGGGTAGAAGAAGGGAATTTGAGTAATGGCTTGGAGGATTGTCTCCCAAATCAATATTTGACCTTGGGGAAAGGTGAAATTGGGGATAACTAGTGTCATAGGGTTCTCAGAGGATTTCTGAGGTAGGATTTCTTCCACTAGTGGGAAATCAGGGAGTGGAGAAGTCTCTATAGGAGGAATGGTATCTCCAGTTTTAGTTCCATTTGAAGATATGAAACACACTTGTGTTGAGGGGTGTATGAGTGGTGGTTCTCCATGGTATGCCCCCAACAAAGATGGGTCCTTGAAAATTCTGGGGGGCATATCCATGAGTGGATATGTGTCAGAACTAGTGTGGACAAGAGGTAATATGTTATCGATGTTGGAGGAGTCGTTAGGCTCGTAATGTGAAACTTGGTCGATGGTGATGATTTTCTCGTTGTGGGGGAACATCATCGTTCAAAACACAAAAGAGGCCACAACTTTCATAGCATACATGTAGCTACATCCAAATAAGATTTTGTAATCGAGCGGGGAATTGATAACCTCAATGTTGATAAGGATGGTTTTTCCCCCGAGTTCAACATGGACATTTTTAAAGAGCCCTTCAAGAGAGGATGGTCATCCATCGTAGGCTCTCAAAGTGATGGTGGATGGTATTAGCTTAGGGGAGCCAAGTTTCTTCCATACAAGTTTGGACATGATGCATGTGGATGCACCTTCATCAATGATACATCGATGGACCGTGATGTTTCGTATCTTGACTGGTATCTGGAAAGCTACGAAAGCTGGGAGGCGGGGTTCCGCACAATCTATATGAAATGTGATGAGTCTAGTATCAACAGGGTCGACTTCCCCCAAGGTGGAAATTAAGGATTTTTTGTTGAGTTGGACAGGTTTGGAGGACCTCCAATATTGACATGGTTACAGGAGATTGCACCAACTCATCAACTAGACTATAGTTGTGTGTTGCCATAGCCTGAGGGTTGTTGACATTCCATCATAATGAGATGAGAGGGATATGAATGATAGAATCAACATTAGGGTGGGGAATCATCAAAGGTTGTCCGGTTGTAGCTGGAGCTACTTTTGAAGTGGTGGGAGTAGATTCATGGGGTGCGCTGTATTGACAACTGTACGTTTGCAGAATAAATTCTTCTTTGCTAGTGAGGAGGATATTGCGATCCTTCGAATTCCCATGGTTTTGATACTATCCCATCTGTGGTGGGGTAGGATGCATCTCCTGCTGGGTATTCTTCACACCTTTTTGTGGAATAGGGTTTTGTAACACAACTAGGGGTGGTTGTTGCAAATACTATAGTGGGGCATGCTGAGGAGTAGGAAACGCTAGAGGACGTGGCGCGTTCATGGAATCTTTCATCCGTTTGAAGTCAACAATTTGGGGGCATTGGTGAGTATAATGACCATGCTCACCGCAAAGAGCACAAGGGAAGTTCATCCAGAGGTTGTTGTTGTTGTTCCTCCCTTGGAATTTGTTGTTATTGTCCCCTTGAGGATTTTGGTTACCCTAATTTTGGTTGCTCCCAATAGGTTGGTTTTGTTGGGGGTTATTCTCGCCTGATCCAGGGTTATTATTGTTTTGTTTTTTTCCTTTATTCTTGGCATTATTCAGCTGATGGGAAGAATTTTTCCTATTTAGTTGTTCAAAATTTTGAAATTGATGAATGGGAGAGGGCTGAACAAAGCTAACCCCAGCGTGTGGTTGTCCTTGCGGAGGAGCAATTGGGTGTGGAGGACCAGGAAATGGAAAATACAGATTATTTTGTGGCAATGATCTGTAGGGTGCATAGGAAGGTGTAGCACTTTCACTAGTGCCCAGTTTATAAGCTGAGGTAGAAGGGGTACCTAAACTTGGTTGAGAGG
>JASDQU011102923.1:27914-46624 GCA_032191745.1 Picea mariana
TGGTGCCCCATGACCTAGATAGAATCATGTTGTACTTGGTAGGGATGTTAGCAATGACTACATCCATACAGATACTTTTTACAAGGATTTGTGCAAGATTTACTATCAAATCTTTGATCATGCCTAGACACTTAACTTTTCTGGAATCAAACGAATACAAGTCTTGATAAGGTCTAGTAATTTCGAGGACTAATTTTTCCATGATAACTTTAGGCATTAAATTATGAGAAGCCCCATAATCTAACATGTAGTTGTGGAGTAAATGATTGTGCACAATTAGTGTAATATAAAATGGAGCAACAAAATCCTTAGTATTTTCGATGTGTGGCCTAAACATGATCATAGGTATTTCATCCTATAGATTAATAACGTTTGCATGACATTCAACATCAAATTTTTTTATCACTTTAGCAATTTTCTTTTTATAAATCAGAATTTTTGCAAGCTCAACCAGAGGCATGGAGATTTTAATTTTATTAAGTTCGTTTTCTAAACTGAAACCTATGATTGTTTTTTTGGTTTCTCTGGTTGGAAATTATGCTTCTGTATTGTTCGGTCTCTTATTTTGTGTTGCTCTTGTTTCAACTGGCTTTGTCCGGGCAACTTGTGTTTCAGTTGGCAGTTAAGTAACTTCTTCCTCATTCGTTTTATTTCATAAGAAAATCGTTTTTGGTGGAACATTCATAGGATTTTTTTCTCTGAGCCTTAAATCGTACTTCTGTTGGAGTTCGGCCATTATTGAGTCGACGATTCCTTGATAGGAATATTCTCCCAGATTATTGATGCTTTATTCATTATTAAACATGGATTCTAGGTCTAAAGATTTTTCATAGTCCTATCTTGTTAAATGTGGCTCGAGATTGTGATCGCTAAGGTTGTTCAGGTCTTCTTCTAACTCCTCGTAATTTTGCATATCATCCCTCTGCATAAAATTTTCAATTTTAAATGGGGCTTGGATCTTTTGATCTTCATTTTTTATTTTTCTCTGTTGTATTTGAGGGTTAGGGTTTCTCTTGAACTGATTCCTCATGTAAAGTATCAGGTTTGGCTTGATCTAATTCCATCCTAGATATCTTGTTTGATAAATATTTCATTATCTTGGCCATTTCATCCATCTTCTCTTCTGCGGACTTCCCAGATCCAGATGGTCCTGCTTGTTCTTTGAAACTCCTAGGTTCTTTGGTTCCCATCTCGACCTTAGTTTTTAATTTCCCTGATGCCATCATATTACATTCGATTTCTATGGCATCATCCTGCATTCCTTCTAGAGTGGTGCTATGGAAGAATCCTAGCATTAGTATAAAACACTAGCTGGGAAGGTACATATTTACTGAAATACACAAAATTTTCTTTGGAGGAATTCATAAGGAATTATACAAGTGGCTATCCAGGTTAGGAGATACCTTGTTTGAGATCATATCTAGGCCACCTTTGGTTTGGACAATGATGTTGATCAAGAAGGTCAAGAGAGTCGATAACACTGTGTCTAGAGCTATTGGCACAGGGTCAGACCCAGGGTTCAGCTCCAAGAGTGCACCAACAAGCCCTAACGACTGGCCCTTTCGGCAATACCTATGAGGAAAGTGCAGTCTCACCTGAACTAGCTATGGGGGGTTGCAGGACCAGGATGTCTACAACCAAAGAGAATTCAAAGTGGATCCAATACAAGAACAACATGACGTCTAGATATCAATTACCTTCTTAGATCTTCTTTGCACTACTATCTGTCAGACCTAACACAATAATGCAATAATAGTATATCTATCAATGAGAGAACACAACATTAATCACACATGACACCAAGATATATGTGGTTCTTCCTCTCCCTAGGGCTACGTCCATAGAAATGTTCTCTATATTATATTAAGATGAAAGCATATAGTTCTTATCTGTGCTCTTAGCTAGCGGATCTTCTCTCTTTCTCTCTCTCTGATTTTCTTCCCTGGGCACCCAGTTGCAGGGTTGATCTTTGCACCCAATTGAAGATCCTACAACACATACTTTTCCCACATCTCAATACTTCTCTCTCTTACAACGATAATCACTCATAAAAATAACATACTTAGAGCTCTTTTTCCGAACCCTCTTCCCTCATCTAGTTTCTTATTTATACATTACAATGACTTACCGACAACCTTAGGCTAAAACCTAAGTGTCAAAACCCTAGGCGTCTAAACCCTAGGTCAACCCACATTTTCAGGGCTTCACCAACTTGTCTTTCCTTCCTTCTCATGCGGTGCTCCAAAGCATCGAACAATGGATTTTTCTACTTGTTGAGTTGTCCATAATCCATTTTCCTTGTTGATCTCTCATCCTTGATCTCCTCATCCATTGAATTTTTTTCTCTTACTTCACTCCCTCTTTTCTGTGCTTCTTCTCATTTCGAACCAGTATCAGTCATTGTGTCTTCCACATAGTTTTCATTATGTATTTTCTTCCTTAATCTTCTCTTACTTCCATACCCAAGAGCCAACAGGCCCCCAACACTCACCTGTGACTCATCCTGAGGCACTTCAGATATGATCCTTTTGCTTTGACTTCAGACTGTGTAGAGAAGCCTAAGCTTTCTGTTCTATCCTCCCCCACCATGTGCAGACTATCTTTTCTGTGCATGGTACCTAGTTTCAACTGCACCTGGTACCTGGACCCTTTTCTTTATGTTGTTAGTGAGAGTTGTGACACAACTGGTTTTCATAATACAATTTCAATCGGATCCCATTCACTAAACCTTCCCTCCATTATCCATTCAAAGTCTTCAGCTGTGTAGCTCCTCCCTCTGTAACATAGGCAACCTCATATGGCCCAAGCCAATGTGTTCTGAACTTTACTGGATGCTTCATGAACTTACTGTCATATACTAGAACCAAATCACCTTGCTTAAATGCCTTCTTCTTGATGTGTCTGTCATGGTAGGCCTTTTCTCTTTACTTTTGTACCTTCTGATGAAATCCTGCAATAAATCTGTCTTCTTCTAGTTCGCTCAACTGTGCAAGCCTCTCTTGAACAACGCCAGTGTCATCCATATCTGTAAAGGCAGCGATTCGTAAGCTTGGGACCAAATATTCCATCGGGACAACTTCTTCGAGACCATAAACCAACTTAAAGGGATTCTTCATGGTTATCTTCTTGCAAGTGGTTCTGTAAGCCCATAGTACTGCTAGTACTCTTAAATCCCAATCATCCCTATTCACACTGCAAATATTTGTCAGTGTTGTCTCCAAGATCTTGTTGAATGATTCAACTATACCATTTTCTTGTGGATGGTAGGGTGTGCTCTTTTGATGATGGACTGAAGATTCCTCAGTCAAGGCTTCAACAATCTTATTGATGAAATGTGTCCCTTGATCACTCATAAGGATATTTGGGCATCCAAACCAGGTTATGATGTCATCAAATATGAAGCACATAGTTGTAGTTTTACTACAGTCCTTAACTTCTCTTGCTTTGGCCCATCTGGTCAAGTACTCTATTGCAATGACTGTGTACCTCACTCCTGTGCGCTTTTTTGGTGGGTTTATAGGTCCTTCGAAATCAATGGCACATTTCTCAAATGATTGTAGGGTCAGCTGCAGTGATAAAGGAATTTCATCTCTTCTACATGGTTTCCCAACCCTTTGGCACACATCACAAGCTCTGTAATAGTCCTTAGAATCTCTGTGTAAGGTAGGCCACCAGAGGTCGACTCTAAGAACCTTCTGCATTGTTTCTTTCCCTGCATAGTTTCCTTCTGCGATGCCTTCATGATCTTCTACAAGGATCAATGGTCGCTCTGCCTCCATAACACACCTCCTCAATATCTCATCAGGTCCCATATTGTATAGATGTCTAGATATAAGTGAAAATTCTCCAGCACGCACTACTAGTTGTTTCTTCTAAGTGATTGTATATTCACTAGGTTCCATCCCTGTTGACAAGAATTGGACTATCTCCACGAAGTGATCATCAATATTTCTAATGGCCAGCAGTTGTGCATCCGATAGTGTATCCTCCAAACTAGTAGGTTCTTCTCCATGTTCCAACCTTGAAAAGTGGTCGAGACCTTTGTTCATTCTCCCTAGCTTAACCACGATATCAAAATCATATTCCTGAAATAGCAGAATCCATATGCATATTATCACCCCCAACACTGGCTTGTTGATTAGGTATTTCAGCGCAGAGTGATCAACAAACATTTTAAAGTGTCCTCCCAAAGAGTAATGGAAAAACTTTTGCAGCGCATACACCATGGCTAACCCTTCTCTCTCAGTGGTGGTGTAATTAATCTTGGCTGTTGATAGATTCCTGCTAGCAAAGGCTAATGGGTGGTCAATGTCTCTAGCTCCTGATTGTGCTAACATAGCTCCTAATGCAATAGAATATGCATCAACATGCACGTGAAATTCCCTGCTCCAATCTGGAAAAACTAGGATAGGCACATTAACCATTTTCTGTTTTAGTGTGTCGAAGCTCTGCTGGCATTCTTTCGTCCAATTAAATTGACAGTCTTTCTTCAAAATCTTCTCCATGGGTGTTGTGATCTATGCATAGCCTTTAATGAACTTCCTGTAATATCCAGTGTGTCTCAGTGTAGTGTGCAACTATTTGACTGAAGTAGAAGGGGGAAGATCAACTATAATGGTAATCTTAGATGGATCTACCAGCAATCCCTGCTTACATACAATATGACCTAACAACAGTCAAAATGGTGAAAAGAAGATGCACTTTTTCAAGTTCAAGGAAATCTGACACTGCCTGCACTTATCCAACATCAGTTGTAAACATTCAATACGATTTTTCAATAAACTAAAAACAGTCCAATCATCAAAGTATGCTTCTAAACATTTATGTAAAAACTCCTTGAATGCTTCGACCACCACCCTGGAAAAGATGCTTGGGGAATTATTCAATCCAAACATCATCACTGTATACTGATAGGATCCCCATTCTGTTGCAAATGTGGTCTTATGGTGATCTTCCTTGGCAATCCGGATCTGATGGTATCTTGAAAATCCATCTGTAAAATAATATACCTCTTGTCCTCCTACATTGTCTAACACTTCGTCAGTGAATGGTGTAGGGAATGGGTCATGAAAACAGGCATCATTCATCTTTTGGAGATCTACGTAGATCATGATCTCTCCTGTCTTCTTGTCTTGTACCACCATAGGACTAATCCACTTTGACTCTTCAACAGGTTCTATGATTCCTGCTTCCAACATTCTGTCAAGTTCAATATTCACTTTCTCCTTATATTTAGGGTTCAATCTGTAGGGTATCTATTTGAATGGCCTTGCATATGGTTTCAAATGGATCCTCATCTCTCCCATAGGCCCTTGAATTCCCTTCATATTAGTGAACTTGGTTGGAAACAAGTTCTGATATTCATGGAGTAACTCTGTGATCTTTTCAATAGTGGCAACATCCCAATAGTCTCCAACATTTGCAAGCTTCGATGTTTTCTCTGTTCCAATATTGAATTTTTTTATTTTAATTGGTTGTCCAATGAAAGGTAGCTCAATTCCTAGTCCTTCTATGTCTCTTTGGCCTTCTATTTCAGTGATGTTCACCTTCCTAGGATCATTGTCTTCGTCAGCATTGATGTTGTAACAACCTTGCAGTTTCTAGAGAAGCATAGTCCATTCGTCCTATTCTTGTTCCAAAGGGAGGCTAGGGGCCTCCTCAAATACTTCATGTCTTACAATCTGTAATGCTTGATCCACTATAGGATATTGGTTTTCAAAAAAAAAGGTAGTTACAAAGTTTTGGGTCATACCTTCCCAATCTGTCGTGATGAGGCACAATTCTGCTTGAAGATACCAATTGATAGGGGTTGTGTCTAGTGTGTTGATGAATTTGTGCACCCACTGCTCTTGAGGAATATTTCTCTAGGATTCCTCACAACTTCACACATGTTCCTTCATACAACTTCAACCTGTGTATCTAACTTCACAACCTTCTACTTGCTTTGAAAACCGTGTTGTCATCAAAGTGCGACTGTACCCAGTTTGTAATGTTGTTTTTGTCTGTCCCCCACCATCTTGTTGGTGTTTCTTTCAAGGCCTCATCCATTTCCAACAATCTTTGTTGTGTTGATACAATTTTTTCAAAGTCCAACAAGAACGCTTCTAAATGATTCAGACCATCAAAGGTGGGAAAGTTACTTACTGTTGTGTCAATCCAACGAACTTCTCTGGTTAATCTAGCACATCTTCTTGTAGATACTTCATACATTTTGTTCTTCCAGTTCTCCAGTGCTTTTTCTGAATATGATGAACATTCATTGTCACTTTGACAACTTAGGTTCCCATCCACCATAGGATTAACGTAATCATGTTGTCTGGCTATTAATTTGTATATGTTTTCTAGTTCATATGTGCAGTCTTCTTCTCTGATGGGTTCTGTGTATCTATGAACTTCATCGAGATCCAAAGGTGCAATGACCCTAAGTCCATATCCTTCAAACTTCATTGTCCATTTCTTTAAATCAACCAAAGTGGAATTATTGAAAGCCTAATCAATACCTAACAGCATAGGGTAAGGACAACTATCATCAACTATCTCAATCACCTTGAAGTCTGCAAACGTCCTCACTCTGTCGATGTCCATAGGAACATGTTACAATATTCTGAAGGGGCTTACAGCTTGTTGATTATCCATCCTAAGCATGATAGGGGAATAGATCAAATTGGGTTTTCCCATCAGTGCCCAGGTCTGCTTCATCATGACATTTACCTCTGATCCTAAGTCAAGGACCACATAGTCTATATTATACTCTCCAATTTGAGCATTCAAGTGTAATTTCTTATTTGTTCTCCTCATTTTAGAGACCTGGTTGACTACTCTATTTAGCATGGGGTCTATCTTTCCTAGCTCGTACTGTCTGATTAAATTTTGTAGCTCTTGTACATTTCTTTCATCCTGAATCAACTTAATACAAGTATATAAGAATTCCATGAGCTTGCTTACCTTTTCTCCTTCTTCTGGAAGAGAAGACTGGTCGAATGCCAGAGGAATTCCATATTCTCTTACTTTTGGTCATGTCTTTGATGAAGAACCTTGGTCTCTCCCAAATTATTTTCTTGCCTCCTCAAATATTTTCTTTTCTTTCTTTGCATTAAAAGATTGTGTCTTCTATGCACCTTTCTTGACTCCTGATTCTTCTATAGTCTTTCCTTGGGTCGCTCTATCTTCCCCTATAAAAGCACCTCCTCTAGTGATAAAAATGACTCTAGGGTACTCTCCGCGAGGTTTAGCATATATCATTTTCACTTGCAGGTTCTGTTGAGGTCCTCGTCTCTCCTGAAGTTTGGCTAGCAGCACAGGACAATCTTCGATAACATGTTCAAATGAGCTGTAGTAGCTGCAAGTGGTACAAGGGTTCTGACAATCCCTTGCTAAGTAATTTGGCTATGCACAGTTGTAATAGATGATCTGTCCTCGACCTCGAAACATACCTCCTCCTTTTCCTCTTCCTCTGAATCCACCGCGAGGGTTGAAGTTTCCTCTTCCTGGGGAATTATATTGCGCAGTGCTTCCTTCTTGCTGTACCTTTCCTTGAATTTTCTATATATCCCTTGACCTTTCATGCATGAGGTCTTAAGCCCTACAATCCCTATCATTGTGTCCTACCGACTTACAAAATGTGAAATACATATTTGTGGGTGTCTGGACATATTTTTGCAGATAGTAACATTCACTAGGGCGATGTCGATTTCTACATACCTCACACTAGGGTAGGGTAACTTGTTTGAAAGGAATTAGAGCTCTAGAGGCAAAGTATTCATGAAATAGAGGACAATTCTCCTTGTCATGGCCTTATGATTTGCATCTGATACACCAGATGTATTCTCTTTTATCTTTTCCCTTGTCTTTCTGCATATCTTTTGCCTGTATAGATAAGCTAGTCAGTTGACTCAATATTTGACTCATACATGAGTTGGATTCTCCCATAGGGGTTGATTCTAACTTCATGGCAATCTTCAGTGCCTCATCTTGTGAAGCAATCTTCTATTGCATCAGAGGAACTTTGATGTGTGGTAAGAGGGAAACAATGAACCATTCGTTGTTCTACTCATCTGGAATCTGAAAACTCAAATGGCCTGTCAGGGTCTTAAATCATTGATCAAAATCCCACACAGGTTCAACTATTATTTGCTTGATTTATTTTAGTTCTATAATGCACTGCGACTCTGACTTAGGTTTCTTGAATTCAACAATTAGCACAATCTTAATGACATTCAGCGGTTTAGGTGCAGCTCCTTGGAAAAATTTCATGTACCAGCTCAGTGCGTGAACTCTTAGGGTAGTACTAAAATGGGCTCATTTAACAACTTCATCAGTGATATTCTTAATACTCCACACAGCTTCACATAGAAACCAATGTTGATCTGGATCTTTAGATCCATATCCTCTAAAGGTGGGTAACCTCATCTCATCTACCATAGATCTTCCTAGGTTTCTTGATTGAGTGTGTGGTGGGATGCTAGTGACAGTGCTTTGAACTCTTTGGTGACTCTAATTACTCTAATTTATTAATATTGTTGAATCAACAGGAGGAATAATAGTACTTACTTCAACAGTCGACGTAGTTTCTGAAGATTCTGGCTCTTCCCGGCGAGGTTCTTCAGCTTTCCCTTCCTCTTCCCTAGAGGATTTTGAATGCTCTTCGTCCGTCATATCTACCTCTTCTCCATTGTAGAAACCCTCGTCCCCGTAGTTCTTCTTAAATAGGTTCACAATAGGGACTTCTATGAATGCTCTCCCACTACATGTATGTCCAGCCTCTATGTCATTGTCGTTGTCTAAGTTATTTAACATTAGCCTTTTCCAATCCAACCAACTATTGTATCTTCAAGATGTTCTTCTCATGCAATAGCATCTTGATCTTCAACTTCAAAAAGTGTAAACATTTTCCTCTGGGTCCCTTAAATAAATACCTCTCGGCTTGGCTATATGACTCTACTCTGTCAACAGAAAACTCGGTGATGTACCTTCCAATGGTGCTATCAAATCAGTGATCTACTGCTCTTGACACGGTGTTATCAACTCTCTTGATATTATTGATCAATGCCGACATCCAAACTATAGGTGGTCTAGATCTAATCTCAAATTCGGTATTTGCTAACCTAGCCAACCACTCGTATAACTCCTGATGAATTCCTCCAAATAAAATCTTGTGTATATAAGTAAAGATATATCTTCCCAACCAATCCTTTGTACTAAGATTAGGGTTCTTGTTCTGGGATTCATCGAAGTCCTTTTCTTGATATTTTATCCACTTATGAATCTCTGTCTTCGATGGAAACCACCTTGACATTCCCTCAAGAATATTTATGTCCCAACAATGGAACCATTTGTTGGCACATGGGCAAACCTAAGGTTCAGCTCCAAGAGCACACCAAAAAGACCTAACTATTGGCTCTTTTGGCAACACCTGCAAGGCAAGTGCAGTCTCACCCATAGTAGCTATGGGGGGTTGCAGGACCAGGATGTCTACAACCAAAGGGAATACAAAGTTGATCCAATACAAGAACAACATGACATCTAGACATCAATTACCAGCTTATAGCTACTTCACACTACTATCTGTCAGATCTAACATAATAATGCAATAAAAATACATCTATCAACGAGAGAACAAAACATCAATCAAAAACGACACCAAGATATACGTGGTTCACCCTCTCCCTAGGGCTACGTCCACAAAACTATGCTCTATATTATATTAATATGAAAGCATATAGTTATTATTTTCACTCTTAGCTAGCATATTTTCTCTCTTTCTCTCTCTCTTATTTTCTTCCCTATGCACCTAGCTGCATGGTTGATCTTCGCACCCAGTTAAAGATCCTACAACACAGACTTTTCCCACTGCTCAATACTTCTCTCTCTTACAACGATAATCACTCATAACAATAACATACTTGTATATCTTTTTCCAAACCCTCTTCCCTCATATAGGTTCTTATTTATACATTACAATGACTTACCGATAGCCTTAGGCTGAAACCTAAGTGTCAAAACCCTAGATACCAAAACCCTAGGCGTATAAACCCTAGTTCAACTTGACCCATGTTTTCAGGGTTTCACCAGCTTGTCTTTCCTTCTTTCTCACGTTGTGCTCCAAAGCATTGAGCGGTGGATTTTTTTGCTTGTTGAGTTGTCCATAATCTATCTTCCTTGCTGATATGTCATCCTCGATCTCCTCATCCAACTACTTTCTTTCTCTTACTTCTATCCCTCTTTTCTATGATTCTGCTCATTTTGACCTAGTATTAGTCACTGTGTCTTCCGCACAGTTCACATTCCATCTTTTTTTCCTTAATATTCTCTTACTTACATACCCAAGGGCCAATAAGATCAGTGGATCTCTAGTTTGATACCACTATTGGAGGGTACATTACAAAGTTTTCTATTGATAGAGTAGAATCGTATAGTCAAGAAGAGAGGTATTTCTTTAAGGGACCTAGAGGAAATTTCCTACACTTTTTAAAGATGAGGATTAAGATGCTATTGCATGAGAAGAATATCATGAATATACAGTAAAGATAATTTTCAAGAAGTCAGACAGTGATAGTGACACAAAGGATGGACACACGCGCAGTGGGAGACCGTTTAGAGAGGTTCCTCTTGCGAACCTATTTAAGCAAAATTACGGAGAAGAGGGATTCTACAGTGGGGAAGAAGCAGATCTAACAGATGAAGAGTACTCAGATTCCACAAGAACAGAGGAATTACAGACCAAATAACTTCGCCAAGGAGAACCATAAACTTAAGGAACTGCGCCTATTGTTGAAGTAAGTACTATTACTCCTCCTATTGTTTTAGCAGCATTAAGTAACTAGAATAACTATATTAGTTAGAGAAATCAGAGTACTATTAGAAGCAGTTTAGTACATACTCCATCGAGAAACCAAGGAATATCTATGGTAGATGAAATGAGTTACCTATATTTAGAGGAGATGGATCTGAAGATCTCAACCAACACTGTTTCTTATGTGAATTTGTATGGAGCATTAAGCAAGTCATTGATGAAGTTGTTAAGAGGACTCAGTTTAGTACTACCTTGAGGGACCACGCACTGAATTGGTATATGAAGTTTGTTTCAGGACCAAGATAGCCTAAATCGTTGACATTAATACTATGTTGAGCATAGAATTCAAGAAACCTAATTCAGAGTCAAAATTTATTACAGAGTTGAAGGAAATCAAGCAGAAGGTGATTGAACCTATTTGGGAGTTTGATCAAAGGTTTAAGACTCTGATAGATCATTTGAGTTTTCAGATCCCAGACGAGAAGAATAAAGAATGGTTCATCGTTTCTCTCCTACCGCACATCAGAGTTCCTCTGATGCAACAGAAGGTCACTTTGCAGGCTGAAGTATTGGAGATCGCCATGAAATTAGAAGCAGCCCCTGTAGGAGAATCCAACCCAAGTATGAGTAAGATTTTGAATCAGCTAACTAGTTTATCTTTACACATCGAAGATATGAAGAAATATAAAGGAAAAGAGAAAAGAGAAGATATATGGTGTATTAGATGTAAATCATAGGGCCATGAAAAAGAGCATTGTCCCCTATTTCATGAATACTTGGCCTTTGGAGAACCTAGTCCTTTAAATCAGGCTACTGTACTCTGGTGCGAGGTATGCAAAACCAGAAATCACCCTGGTGAATGCTATTATATGAAAAACTATGTCCAGACACCTACCAATCTTTATTGTACATTCTACAAATCTGTGGGGCATGATGAGAATAATTTTAGGGCTTATGATCTCATGCATGAAATATCAAGGGATACATATAGGATTCAAGGAGAAACACAACAAGAAGGAAACAATGCGCAGTTCAAATCCCCAAGAAGAGGAAACTTTAACCCTCATGGTGGATTCATAGGAAGAGGACGAGGAGGAGGTATGGGTCGAGGTTGAGGTCAGATCATTTTCTACAACTGCGTACATCCAGGACAATTGGAAAGGGATTTTCATAACCCTTGTACTAATTGTAACTACTGTAATTAATTTGATCATGTCATTGAAGATTGTCCAATATTTTTGGCCAAGCTCTAGGAGAGACGAGGAGGAAACCAACAAGTACAACTAATATCAGTTGAACCTTGCGGGGAGGACCCTAGAGTCATTGTGATTACTAGAGGAGGTGTTTTTACAGGAGAAGACAAGGTAACTCCAGGAAAGACTACAGAAGGATCAGGGATCAAAAGAGCTGCATAGAAGGCGCATATTTTTTATCCAAGGAGAGAGAGGCATACTTTTGAGGAAGCAAGGAAAGAATTTGTAAGAGATCAATATTCTTCATCTAAGGCACAACCATAAGTAAGGGAATGTGAAATGCCACCAACATTTGATCAGTGTGTTGTAGATAGACAAGGAAAAGAGGTAAACAAGATCATGGACTTCTTATATACTTGTATCAATTTGATTAAAGATAAAAAGGTTGTACAAGAATTACAACACCTAGTGAGATAGTATAAAATTGGGAGAATAGACCCTATGCTGAGTAGAGTTGTGAATCAAGTATCTAGTAAAAGAAGAAAAAATAAGGAATTACACCTTACTGCTCAGATTAGAGATTACGACATGGACTATGTGGTCCTCGACTTAGGATCAAAAGTGAATGTTATGACGAAACAGACTTGGACACTGATGGGAAAACCTAGACTGATTTACTCTCCTATCAGGCTCAGTATGGCTAATTAGCAGGCGGTGAGCCCTTTTGGAAGACTAGAGCATGTCCCTGTAGACATCGACATGGTAAGGATGTATGCAGACTTCAAAGTAATTGATATTGTTGATGACAACTGTCCTTATCCTGCATTGTTAGGAATTGATTAGGCCTTCAACAATTCAACTGTTGTTGACCTAAATAAGATAAGAATGAAATTTGAGGGTAATGGCCTTAAGGTCATTGCACCTCTGGACCCAAATGAAGGTCGCAGATACACAGAGCCTTTCAGGGAAGAAGACCACGCATATGAACTAGACAACATCTACAAACTGACAACAAGACAATAGGATTACATTAATCCTATGTCAGATGGAAATCTCAACTGGTGAAGTGAAAGTGCATATTCATCATATTTAGAAGAAGCATTGGAAAATTGGCAGAACAAAATGTATGAATTCTCCACACGATGATGTACCATATTGACCAGAGCAGTTCACTAGATTGGCACATAAATAAGTAATCTCCCAACATTTGGTGTCTTGAATCATTTAGAGACATTTCTAGTTGAATTCAAGAAAATTGTACTAGTACAACAAAGGATGTTGGCATTGGATGAGGCCTTAAAAGCAACACTAGCTAGATGGTGGGGAGCACACAAGAGGAACATCGCAGAGTGGGTATAGTGCCACACCTTATTGACAATACGCTTTTCATACCAATTTGAAGTATGTGAAGTTTGTTACACAATCCAGAGTTGTCCTAAGGACCACATGGAGAGTTGTGAGGAGGCCTGGAGCCATATTCCTAAAGAACGGTGGGTGCATAAGTTCATTAACACCTTGGATACTATGCCTAAAAACTGGTATCTTCAAGCAGAACTGCGCCTCATCACTACATATTGGTATGGTATGACTCAAAACTTTATAGCTATGTTTTTATTTGAGAGTCAATACCCTACAATAGATCAACCTTTACAAACCATAAGACATAAGGTCTTTGAGAAGGCACCTAACCCCCCTTTTACCCAATAAAAAGATGAATGGACTGCACCTCTTCAGTAGTTACAAGACTTATACAATATTAATGCTAATGAGGATGATGACCCGAGGGATGTAAACATTTTAGAAACTAAAGGGAAAAGAGACATAGAAGGGCCATGGATTAAATTAACCTTTGTTGGAAAGCCCATTAAAATTAAGAAGGTTAATATTGGAACACAACAAGCACCTAAGTTAGCAAATGTGGGAGACTATTGGGATGATGCTATTATTAGCAAGATCACAGAGCTATTACATGAATATCAGGATTTGTTCCCAACCAAATTCACAGACATGAAGGGAGTTAAAGGGCCCATGGGAGAAATAAAGATCCCCTTGAGAGAAGATGCAAAACCTATCAAGCAAAGACCTTATAGACTAAATCTTAAATATAAGCAGAAAGTTAAGATTGAATTGGATAGAATGCTGGAAGCAGGAACCATAGAACTAGTTGAGGAATCTCAATGTATTATCCCTATGGTGGTCCAAGATAAGAAGTTGGGAGAAATCATAATTTGTGTAGATTTAAGGAAACTGAATGATGCATGCCTACATGACCCCTTCCCTACACCATTTACTGATGAAGTTATAGACAATGTAGGAGGATAGGAGGTCTACTCATTCAAAGATGGTTTTTCAGGTTACCACCAGATCAGAATTGCTAAGGAAGATTGACATAAGACCACATTTGCAATAGAATGGGGTTCTTTTCAGTACACTAGGATGCCTTTTGGCTTGAAGAATGCACCTACCATATTTTCTAAGGTGGTGGTCGAAGCATTTAATAAAATTTTACACAAGTTCCTGGAAGATTATTTTGATGATTGGACTGTCTTTATCCTACTAAAAGACCATATTAAATGTTTAAGATTAATGTTAGATAAGTGCAGGCAATGTCGGATTGCCCTGAATTTAAAAAAATGTATTTTCTTTTCACCCTTTAGAGTTGGTCTAGGGCATATTGTGTGTAAGCAGAGATTGTTGGTTGATCCTTCCAAGATTTCTATCATTGTCAATCTACCCCCCCTACTTCGGTGAGACAATTGCGCACTGCATTGGGGCACACTGGATACTATAGGAAACTTATTAAGGGCTATGCACAGATAAAAACCCCTATGGAGAAGCTATTAAAGAAAGACAATAAGTTCCAATGGATAGAAGAATTCCATCAAATCTTTGACACACTAAAGAAGAAAATGGTCTCTGCGCCNGCCTATCTTGGTTTTTCTGGATTGGAATAAGGAGTTCAATGTTCATGTCGATGCTTTGTCCACTACATTAGGAGCTGTTTTAGCACATCCAGGTGCAGGAGAAATTGACCACCCCATAGCCTTTAAAAGAAGGAAGCTTTCTACAGCTGAAAGGAATTATACTATGACTGAAAGAGAAGGCTTGGATATGGTATATGCACTGCAGAAGTTTAGACACTATTTGTTGGGAGGACATTTTAAGATGTTCACTGATCATTCTGCCTTGAAATACTTAGTCAACAAGCCATTGTTGGGGGGAAGAATATGTAGATGGCTACTACTATTCCAGGAGTATGACTTTGAGATTGTGGTCAAGCCAGGAAAAATGAATAAAGGACCTGATCACTTATCTCAGTTAGAACATGGATAGGAACCTACTAGTCTGGAGGATACACTACCAGATGCACTATTGTTGGCCATTAGAAAAATAGATGATCACTTCGCTGAGATAGTTCAAATTCTTATCCATAGGAATGGCACTGCGGGAGTATACAATCATTCAAAAGAAACAGTTCGTAGTACACATTGCTGACTTTCAACTCATAGCTGGATAGTTATATAAGATGGGACCAGATGAGATCCTGAGGAGATGTGTTATGGAGGCAAAAAGACCATTGATTCTTGCAGAAGCACATGAAGGCATCGCAGGAGGACACTATGCAAGGAAAACAACAGTGTAGAAGATTATCAGAGTTGGCCTTTGGTGGCCTACTTTACACAAGGATGCTAAGGAATACTACAGATCCTGCGATGTATGTCAACGAGTAGGAAATCCTTCTAGAAGGGATGAGATGCCTCTGGCACTGTAACACACCCACCACGGGGCTAGAAGATTTTTGGCTTTCTTTCCTTATTCTTGAGGGACAACACTTCCCAAGATTCTAAAGAGCCTAGTGCTGACCCTCCTTTCCCTTTAAATTCCCCCATATGACCGTGGCTATGCCCACAGTCCTTACCAAGAAGGCACTTCTGCTATCATGATACGAGGAGTCGTGAGGCAAGCGATCCCTTGCTCTCTTAACTTTCGAAGGGTCAAAACCTGAAATGGACCTAACTGCTTATTGAGATGAACAACAACCTGGAATAAGTTTGGTACTCTACCCTTTGGGGTTTCCTCCATCGGGATTTTGGGATGTGCGACAACAGGAGGTCTCTCACCTGGGTTTCCCGGGGGATGAAACTCCGAAATACCAAACTCTAAACATGCTCCACTATTTCAGCATTTCCTCCATCAGGATTTCGGGATGTGCAACGACAGGAGGTCTTGCACCTGGGTTTCCCGAGAGTCGAAACTCTGAAACCCACATACGTATATATATATCACTTAGCCTATTTTGGGAATTTGCAAACCGGGTTTTTAGGATATGCGACGACAGGAGGTCTCGCACCTAGGTTTCCTGGGGGCCGAAACTTTGAAACACCAAACTCTAAACATGCTCCACTATTTCAGGATTTCCTCCATCGGGATTTCAGGATGTACGATGACAGGAGGTCTCGCACCTAGGTTTTTCGGGAGCTGAAACTTCAAAACCAACATACATATATATATATATATCTCAGCCTATTTCAGGAATTCCCAAACCGGGTTTTTGGGATATGCGACGATAGGAGGTCTCGCACCTGGGTTTCCCGGGGGTCGAAACTCTGAAACACCACACTCTAAACATTCTCCACTATTTCAGGATTCCCTCCATCGAGATTTCGGGATGTGCAATGATAGGAGGTCTCACACCTGGGCTTCCCGGGAACCGAAACTCCGAAACCTACATACATGTATATATATATATATATATTGCTTAGCCTATTTCAGGAATTCTCAAACTGGATTTTCAAGACTGGTGAATACATGGGGCCTTCATTTAGGTACCCCGGGTGCCGAAATACCAAAATATAATAACTTCTCCACACTCTATCTTTTTGGGATTTCACAAGTCGGGATTTCGGGACTTGCGAGTACAAGGGAACTCGCCCTTGGGTATTTCGGGTACTGAAATGCCAAAACATCGTAACTTATCTGCATGGTATTATTTCAAGATTTTTCAAGTTGGGATTTTGGGACTTGCAAGTACGAGGGAATTCGCGCTTGGGTATTCCGGGTACTGAAATGATGAAATATCATAACTTATCCGCATGCCATCGTTTTCGAATTTTTCAAGTCAGGATTTCAGGACTTGCGAGTATGAGGGAATTCACCCTTGGGTATTTCGGGTACAGAAATGCTGAAATATCATAACTTATCCACATGCCATTCTTTTGGGATTTCGCGAGTCAGGATTTCGGGACTTGCAAGTATGAGGGAATTCGCCCTTGGGTATTCTGGGTACCAAAATGCCGAAGTATCGTAACTTATCCGCATGTTATCATTTTGGGATTTCGTAAGTCGGGATTTCGGGATTTGCAAGTACAAGGGAACTCGCCCTTGGGTTTCCCAGATATCGAAACTCCAAAATACCAAATCTCAAACCTACTCATCTTATTTCAGGGTTTCTTCCATCGGGATTTCGCAAGTCAGGGTTTCGGGACTTGCGAGTACAAGGGAACTCGCCCTTGGGTTTCTCGGATACTAAAACTCTGGAATACCAACTCTCAAACCTGCTCATCTTATTTCGGGGTTTCTTCCATCAGGATTTCGCAACTCGGGGTTTCGGGACTTGTGAGTACAAGGGAACTCACCCTTGGGTTTCCCGGATACCGAAACTCCAAAATATCGAAGTCTAAAAGGACCATTCTCTCATGTAGGGTTTTAAGACTTACGCCATAAAATCCTTCAGCAGATCCTTGGATAAACTTTCAAAAAGGGTGTCCCTGTGGGGAGATATATCTAGGGCATTACTTGAGACAAATATGGGAATAAATTTCCTGAGAACGGACTTGAAAACTGAATCCATTCAAAATATATATATATATTTATGTAAGCCATAGGTGGTCTTTTCAATATAAGCATGTAGCTGAAATATAAATATATATATATGAGCCATAGGTGGTCTTTCCAATATGAGCATACAACCACCATTTCTAATCAAAACACCATACAGACAGTCTTATACTGAAAGCATTCATAATTGCACAAACCATGAGCATACATGTCAAAATGTTAATTTCAAGATACGAGGTATAACACTTATCAGAAAAACACCAGGTTTGATGCAACTGCTGAGAGGGGTGCTCGTTTCCACCCAGCCGTAGGCTCAGCGATTCCGAATGGATTTACCACTAGCCACCCCCGAGCTTAGACCATGATGCTATGAGACTGAGTCTCTGTTCGTCAGAAGTCGAGAATGAAGTTTACTCTCCTTCTTCTCTGCTTATCAATCACTCTGTATATTTTTCCAGAGTCCTTCTAATTTCTCCCCTCTTGCGATCTCTGTCGCGACTTCCCCCTTCCACACCTCTTTCCTACATTTTCTTTTCCAGCGAGGTTGCGTGTGGCATGAACTTCCCCATGGTGGTCAGGTCTGAGGCTTCCACAGATGGGCGGTTCACCCCCATCCCTCATTAACTCATGAGGAGCCTCTTCACCTACCAACCTGGCGAGTAATTCATTTCGGGGCCAGCGAGTCACTCTTGATCTTCGGGCCAGTGAAGACCAAATATGGTATTTGTTTCGGTGGAAGTTAACACCACCATTCTAGGTTCCTTCCACCACCTTTCATCAGCCATTGTGGTCTCTTTTTAGCACATCCCCCTCCCAACAATCCTGCAACATATATTCATAACATTATTTACATTCGTCGACCTTTTATACTAAGGTCCATTCAAAAT
>JASDQU011102924.1:0-10618 GCA_032191745.1 Picea mariana
ACCGCATGGAGGACTAGCCTCAAAAAATCCCAGTCGATGCAATCGAAGGCTTTTTTGAGGTCTAGTTTCATGATTAAAGCCTTTAGATTTTTCTGTTTGATACTGTGTAGGCATTCATGGGCTGCTCCAATCGCATCATGGATTCTTCTTCCCTTCAAGAATCCCAGTTGCTCCTCAGAGATACTTTTTTCCAGTAAGGGTTTTATTCTGTTGGAGATAACTTTGGAGATAATCTTGTAAATCAGATTGCACAGTGAAATGGGATGGAAGTCGTTGAAGGAGATAGGACTGTTATCTTTCGGGATTAAGACCAGGAATGTTGAGTTTATACCTCCAGCAATCTTCCCATTTAAACGGGTGTCCTTCACCATTTGAAGTAGCTCTTCTCCAATTAGCTCAAAAAAGTAACAGAAAAATTCAGAAGTCCAGCCATCTGGCCCTGGGCTTCACTCAGATTTAAAAATTAATAGAATTTCTTTAATCTCCGATAGAGTGACAGGCTTATAAAGTGTATCAGCTTCATCCCTGGAAACCATACGAGGAAAGAGACTAGCAGTGGAACCCTTATCCTGGAGGTTGTGCGAGCCCGTTGCTTGAAACAGTGTTTTAAAAAATGAGACGGCCTCTTCTTTTATGGCATCCTGCCCCCGGAAATCTAAGCCACCGTTTTTTATATGCCATATCATCTTTTTATGTCGATTGTGGCTTGCGACCTTGTGAAAGTATTTAGTGTTAGCGTCCCCACATTTAAGCCAGGTTTCCCTGCTTCGAAGCCTCCAAGCAGATTCCTCGGCTCTTAATAAAGAGGCTCTATTGGATTCAAGCCGATTTAGACATTCTGAGTCTTCCAGCGTCCAGGACGAATGATTGGAACTGTTGGTGAGAGTTGCGATTTCCGCCTCCAGCGAGAGCAAATCGGCCTGATCTTTCTGCTGTTTCAAGTAGTACTTGCTTGAGTCAATGCATAAAATTCTTGATCATATATATTATAGTTTTGTTTTGGGTAGAAAGTATTTCCAAGAGATATGTAAATAGGTTGTCTCCATGATTGAGAACAGTGCCTATGGCATAATATGAGGCATTAACCTCTATCTCAAAGGGTTAATGTAAATTGGGTAGAAAAAACATTAGAGCTAAGAAAAGGGTATTTTTGAGATATTGAAATATTTTAGTTGTTGCAGCATTTTATAGAAAATTATTTTAATGGAAGCAAATAAAGTGCACACTAGTCTGGTCAATAAAAAAAACCAAAATAATGATTGGATGTTTGTTTAAAGAAGGATTTTTCTTATTTACTCTTATATTTTATATTATTGAAGAAAGTACAAAGTGATTTAAACATGTTGAATATGGATTCTCCAACTGTTGTTATACACCAATATGTCATCCAAATATATCATTATAGATTGACTTAAATGTGGGAAAAATATGTCACTGATAATTCTTATAAATGTGGTTGAAGCATTAGTATACAAGACCAAGAGCCATGACTAGTCACTCATAGAACTCATTTGATTTTGAAAGTAGTTTTCCATGCATATAAATGATTCATAATATAGCCAAAGCTAAAATTAAAGCTTCACAGTTTATATTGATGTAAATATTGTACGCGCATTCTTCTTTCAAATGTAAGAAAATTATATTGTTGCATCTTTGTAAGGAAATTTAAGTTTTGCTGTAAATGAAATATGTTATTTTCTAAATCATAATACTTGAAATCATTTTCATACCTAATTAACAGTTTATTCATGATAAATCAGGATTGAAATAATGAATAGTAAAATGTCTTAGTTTTTTTATCTGATTTAGTCCACTTGAGATGAGTTGAGTCGCTCCTATACCCCTTTTCTATTCCCCTATCCAAACTTAATAGTTTACCTCTCAACTAGCTAGGAATAACCTTGTTGAATCCCTAGCTCCAAGAAATCCTAGTGGTTTCCTGACCCTCCGTGCCCAAAATTTCCAAAAACACAGCCCAGTCTAGTATGCCCAAATGTCCAAGTGCAAATTCCCTTCCTCACTCTCCAAATTTTCCTTTCCAAAATACTCCATAAAATCCTCTCTCCCTATTTTCGTCCCTTACTCTTTGAACAACTTCTCCCACACCAACCCCTCTTCCTTTGTCCTCCTTTCTTCCGCCGCCTCGGTTTCCTTTAGAGGCTCCCCCCCCAACATCCTCTTTGTCCGCTCCATCCATTAATTTCCAAGTCATAAATATTACACCTACTTTTAGTATTTTCAATTAAATGCATAATCAAGATCGTAACTACTTTTAATACCATTCCAACAAAATAAACATACCACTTGTGTGTGCGTGTGCGTGTGTATCAATTATTTAAATTAAAATAAAATATTAAATCTTTTAGATAATTCATATTTAACCACAATTAAATCTAACTTAATTAACCGCGATCACTAAGTCTAATTATTTCACTTAACTAATATCATTAATTTATTCCTTTCACATAATTAATTCACTTACTTAATCTCATTAACTCCAATTAATTCACTTAATCGATTCACTTAACTAACATCACTAAATTTATTCATTCCATTTAATTAATATCATTAACTCTAATCATGATCTGGATTTTATGAGCAGAAAAAAATGAATACAGATTATTAAAATATTGTTAACACAGAATAACAGAGATAAAGTTAAATTGGTTTCTATTCAACAAGGAAATAAGATGAAACTGTAAAATGCAACGTAAAACAAGCTTGTTGGAATGGTGGTGGGTTATCTCTGAGAAGATATGTGATGGTTGTGCTCATTCGCATGAAGATGATTACAATGAGGCTCTGAAAGCCTTTTTACAATAAACATGAATGCCAAAACCCTAGACATCCAAAAACCTAACCCTAGGAGATGAAGCGCCAAAAGTCATGTGGGCCTTGTTGGGGTAAGCTAGTACATCAACTTCTCAGGGTTGTAACTTTTTCATATGATCTCCATTTTAGGCGCACAATAGCCCATTGGAAAGGTCTATCCGAGGACTACACATGTTGCCGCAGACTCTAACTTCATCTATAGTATGACGGTGGTGAGCCCTAAAAAAGTTGTTTAGGGCCTCAAAACGGCCCCGGAAGTCAGGGACTCGAAAACTAGAAAAAAACTGCCAAAATGAATCAATTGGAATAGGTGGGAGGCCACCGAAATCCATATGGATCAATCCTCCCCCCTTATGAAGCAATGGTCTCCATTTCATTGAGTTCCTCCATCAGATGAGGAACTTTCTGTTGAATTTGGCCCTAGGTGAGCCACTTGCCTTGGTGCAGGAGCTTCCATGCTTTGACAACTCGATAAAGCTGGATCATTTGTTGTCAAGTGCCCTTGACCTGTGCGTCTATAATCTGATCACTGGATGCATGTTGCATGCAATCAGGGTTGAGCTTTGTTGGTGTCAATTGTGAACTGCTATCTCTGAGGTGTCCAATAATGGTGGGAAGTATGGCCGAAGGAGAGCCACATTAAATACTGGGTACAGGCCAAGGAAGGGGGGAATGTTGAGCTCAAAAGAATTTTCACCCACAACCATGGTGATGGTGTAAGGTCCATAATGGAGTGGACGAAGCTTCCTATGGGGCCCTGTGAGGCGTTTTTTGTGTAAGTGCAACCAAAATTTGTCTCCCACCTAAAACTTATGTGGCACACGGTGTTGATCATGACGCTGCAAACTTTTGTAAAATATCTTGAACCTGTTGGCAGATGTGTTATATCCACTCAATGAACTGGGTGGCTTTGTCAGCTTTAGTTGGATCAGGGGACGATTCGGTCGAAGTGGACACAAGGGGAAGTGCAACATCCATGGGTCCCAATGGTTGGAATCCCAACCCCACCTGAGAGGGGATGTGGTTGGTTGAGCTATGTAGGGATCATTTGTAGCTATGTTGAACATAGGGAAGACTCTCATCCCATGTGTGGGGGTGCTTGGAGCATTTGTCAAACCAAAGTGCATGACCAACCATTCAAAAATACCTTCTTTTGACTTGAAGGCGGTCTTCCATACATCTGTCTATTCTATTGAGATGTAGGTTGTAGCCGGACTTGAGGTCAATCATATTGAAGTATTTGGCCCCCGTGAGCTGATCAAGGAGGTCATCGATTCGGGGAATCAGGTATCAGTTCCGGACTGTGATTTTATTCAGGGCTCGATAATCAATGCAGAGTCGCAAGGTCCCATATTTCTTCCGCACCAACACAATTGGGCTTTTACAAGGAAATGAGTTGGGACGGATGTGCCCCTTGTGGAGTAGTTCTTGGATCTGCCTCTTGATCTCCTCATTTTCCAACAGAGAGCGACAATAAACTATCCCATTAGGTAGCGATGCATCGGGGATCAGATCAATGGGATGCTTGACCTAACAGTGCAGAGGTACCCCAATAGGTGAGGAGAAGATATTTGTGTATTCTTCCACGACCTTATCCACTTGCTTCTGTTGTGTGGAGAGATCAGTCACGGAGGCCTTGGATGTGGTTGTGATATTTCACTCACACTAGGAGTGAATCACGAAGAACACAAACTTCCCATTCTGAGAGATGACCTTCCGACAATGCTTGGAAGAGATCAAGGAAATAGCACTAGGTGGGACTGCCTCAGGTATCCTGTACAATTTCTTGTTCAAAAGTAATAATAACACTTCGAGGCCTAGAGTCATATACAACATGACGTTTCCATAAATAAGGTTGGCCCAAAATAACATTATAAAATTTTAGAGGAGCAACATCACACAATACCTCATCTTTGAAGGGCTTGATGTCCTACAACAGTCGACAGTGTTGGCTGATGCATATATCGCTTCCTTGGTGGAGCCATCCAATGGTGTAGGGTTGCGGGTGAGGCATTGTCGGTAGGGCTAGCCACTTGATGACCTTTGTTGAGATGAGGTTCTTCTGGATACCACTATCGACGATGAAGTGCAGTGAGGTGCCTTTCACACATCTGTGAATGGAAAAGACACTCTCCTTCCTCTAGCTCGTTTGGTTCACTAGGTTGGAGCTTGGTCGTAGCAATGGTGACACTGGGTATTGCGTCAATGATCTATATCCCCCTTTCTAGTTCTGAATCAGAGTCGGAACCCGCATCTGATTCAGAGGCTTTCACTTCATCCACCAGCGACAACTTTGAGCGACAATCAACAGTGTTATGTCAGGGGCTCTTATAGAAGCCACACCACTTCCTAGTATCTTTCTTTGTCTTTTTGGTGTTCTTCTTTTCCTGCAGATTGGACTGGTTGTCCTGATGTTGTCCATATTTTTTATATCCTTTGTTCTGCGGGTTAGGGGCGCCCTTTCCTTGATTTTGTTGTGTGGGGTTCCCAAACCCAATTTGTCGCATATTTTGTTTGAGCTTCTGCTTTATTTTGACGACATATTGATAGGTCATGCCCAAGTATGAGATGTACAGAAATTCAATTTTGGTCTAGATGTATTGATGCATAGCACCGCGATACTTGAGCACCAGATGTTGCTCAGAATCTTTGATACCCATCTTGGTACGCAAGGTATAGAAGATATTTGTGAACTCAAGCACTACCTGGTCTCTTTCTTGCCGCAATGTGGTCCATTTTGTATACAAGTCATCATAACTTTTGAAAGGGTAGTATTATTTCTTAATAGCATCCCTGAAGGATTCCCAGGTGATCACAACTGTAAATAATGAGGGTTCCTCTGTTTCCTTTTTCTTACAGAAAGTTTCCCACCAATATTTGACATGGGGAACAACTTTGAGGAGTGCAAAAGTAATTTTTTCTCTATTCAAAAAGTTATGGACAAAAAAATATCCTTCTAGTAGATTCAACCACTTGTCTACAACATTTGTGTCTATTTGAACTTCAAATATTGGAATATCAAATTTGATTTGTACCTTGAAGGGGGTGGCTCCTCAGCTTGAGGAAGATGCGTCACTTGTTGGTAGTCGTCGAAGGATTTGCGCAAAACTATCCATCATCTCGTTCCTCTGTTGCGTGAGGGATTCCTCAAGAAACATTTTGAAAGGATATCATGTCATGTCGTCTTTCTTTTCTCCCACCATGAGAGGTCACTTGGGTGTGTGAGAGATTTTTTCCTCAAGAGAAACAAGCTCGAGACCCAATTATTTTTACCTTGACCTTGTTGGGGACATGCATTAAGAATGACAAGGAGCAGACCTCTTTCATACCATTGATCTGGATTTTATGTGCAGAATGAAATGAATACATATTATTAAAAGATGTTTAACACATAATAACAATGTTGGCACATTTACAGGTAGAGTGTGCTTGTCATTGATGGAAAGAACAACAACGATGATGGAATATTGGCAGCAATGATGGCAAATAGGAAAGCAGCAATGATAGCATCGGGAATGACGAGACCATGAGAAATTGTTGTCTAGAAGATCAGGAGGATGAGCACAGGGCAGAGAGTTGGAGTTTCCATCTAGCCAGAGGTTATCATGAAGGCAACAAGGAGTGTGCACAGGATTCCTTAGAATCCGTGAGTTTGCAGAAGGAATCAAGCTCAGGAGGAATATCATAGAGTTGCACACAGAGCACAAGTGTGTGCCAGGGCCAAGGTTAACTTCATTTCCAAATCTTAGGAGAGATAGTGTTTTTCAGAAACGCAGACGAGACCCAAAGTCATCAGGACTCATAGAAGGAGCAAAGGTCGATACCCTTGAACACTTAGAAAACCTTCTAAGTTAGAGAGATCAGAAGCTCAGGAGAGAGAGTGACAGTGGTTGTTGAACCAACGATCCAAATGACCAACAGTCATCGGATCAAACCTGAATTCTCGTCAGCTGTCGAATCATTTTAAACTGGAAGGATAGGATAAGCGGGGCTAAAGGGTTGAGACTTTGATTATCCAAATACTCGTCAACCGTCAGATCAAACCCTAATTCACGTCCTCTGTCAGATCACTCTTGAGTGGAAGGATAGGATAAGCAACGTAAAAGATCTGAGATCTCATTTATGTGAATTTCCATCAGCCGTTGGATTATTCTAAGTGGAAGGATAGGATAAGCTAGAAGAGTTGCATCACAAACGGATCGAGCCATCGATCTAGGATCATGATTAATGGACAACATTTAGTTCGGGTATAAAGATGCGAGGAGGTTAAGCTCCGAAAAAATATCACTTCATATTTTTTAGTTTGAGATTGAAAAACTAGAAGCTTGGAGAGCTTGAGAGCCGAACTACATTCTTGATCATTGGATCATTTGAGAAGATCGCAGCCGTCATATCGTCCGAAGAATATCTCAGGCATCAAATCGTCTAAAGTTAATCTGGGTCGTATGATCTAGAGTGTCAGTTTGAAAACTAAAATACCCGAAGCCCAGAGAGCCGGAGATCTGAAATAAATTGTCGACCGTCGAATCATCCGAAATAAATCTCAGACGTTAGATCGTCCGAACAAGATCTCAAGCGTCAAATCGTCCAAAGTGAATTTGGGTCATCTGATCCATAAAGACATGGCATAATCCTATGGACTTTGGGTAAAGACCCGAAGTAATCCTCAACCGTTTGATTCGAGAGGACATGTGTAAAACATGTCAGCAAGGACATGTGACAGACCACGTCAGCAAGGACACGTGGTGCAATCAGAAAATGACAAGTGTCAAGTTGATTCGGCATTTCAGGTACCTACAAATTACAAATCCGAGTGACACGTGGTAGCTACTAGGATTATGACACGTCATCAAGTGACGTAAGTAAGTGATGTCACTCTGGGAGTTTTACCACCAGCACTTGGCCAAGGTTCCAAAATCCTGAATGTTGAAGTCCCAAAGTGATTTGGCGTCGTCCATCGTCGAGGAGGACAGGTGGTGCGAGATCCACAACTTCATAAGTTTGTGAATGGGGAGAATGTGAAAATCGCCGAAGAAAAATCTCGATCGTTGATCGTTAAGGGGAGTACGTGTCAGCTGATATGAGATTTCATATAAATCTCACTTCAATATTTTCCAGTTGAAACTTGAGAATTTCAAACCCCAAATACCCAAAGGGATTGTTACCGTTGATCCAAAAGGGACACGCGTCAGTGGATTGTCAGCTCTAGGAAAAAACAAAGAAAGGTTGAAAGGTCAGAAAGTTGAGATTTTCGAACCCCGAATACCCGAAGGGATTGTGACCATCGATACAAAAGGGACACGCATCGTTGGATCATGGACTCTGGGTAAAATGCTCCAGGAGCAAGAAGAGTTTGAGAGTCGAAACTCCCGAAGCCGGGATCACGAAGTAAATCACAACCATTGATTTAGGAAGGCTATATCTGATCCGTAGATTGTGAAAGAACAAATCTGAACGGTCTGCTCAGGAGCACTATCAAGATCGTAATATCGATGGTCCCATCGCAATCACGTGGTCACCTGAATTTCATAGCCCGACGTCACATGCAACAGGGAGATAACGATAAGAGAGCTCGTGCCCGCAATCACATGGTCACCATCAGTGGTCATGTGAAAGGAAGGGGCTTAGCAAGAAAATCTAGCGCCCACAGTGAAGTTTTCTCAGGAAGGGAAAAGGTGCTAAAGTGATGAGAGTGCGAAGGTTCTCTTTTTAACTTATGGAATGGAGTGATTGTATCTGCCAGAGAATTCGAAGAGCTTTAGGGTGATCACTAGAGGAGTTGAAGAGTCTCGAGGTAACTGCCAATGGAATGAAGACTCATCATAGAGACAATTGACAGATGGAAAAGTGTCGAAGACTGTAACTGCCAGAGAAGCCAAAGAATCTCAGGATAACGACCACTGATGAAGAACAGATTTAGCATAATTGCCAGAGAGGACAAAGAGTTGAGTGTATGATCTGGCAGAGGACTTGGCATGATAAATATATGCAGAACAGAGAAGAGATTGTTGCTTCTTTCAATAGTTATTCATGTGGGTAGAAGCATGTTGTGCGCAGCAGTTGAAGCGCACATAAGAGGTGTAGTGCATAGAATGAAAATGGTGCACATAGCATAAGAAACAAAAGAAAAACATAGAACAGATATACATATATGAGAAAGGAAGAGAAATCCTAGGTGCACATGCAAAGATAGAGAAGAAGAACAGAAAGTGCAAGAAGATGCAACCAGGAAAACACTGATGCAGGCATAGCAGAGCATCNGGATCAGAACATGCTCGGGTATTAATTTTTCTTGAGCGGGCCACAATCAAAACCATGGTATCGCCAAAGGCATACGTGGAGTTCCGTAGTGAATTGCGGGGTGAAAAGAGGGTTTCCCTCAAACAACCTTTGGTCGTACCCATAATCACATGGTCACATGAGAGAATCACCAAGGTCACATCAACGGAGATAGCACTCACCAGACCGGGATTAGGAAGCACCTTTTGAATAGGCGTATGGTCACCGCCGATGGTCATGTGAAGAAATGGGATTAGAAGCCAAAGAAGCCAAAATGACTCTTTGTAACTGACGAAACTGAGTGATTGTATCTGCCAGAGAATTCAAGGAGCTTCAGGGTGATCGCCAAAGGATTTGAAGAGTCTCGAGGTAACTTCCAGTGGAATGAAGATTCATCATAGAGACAATTGACAGATGAAAAAGTGTCGAAGACTGTAACTGCCAGAGAAGCCAAAGAATCTCAGTATAACAGCCACTGATGATAAACAGTCTTAGGATAATGGCCACTGATGAAGAAAAAACTCATCATAATCTCTAGAGAGGATGAAGAGTTAAGTGTATGATCTGGCAGAGGACTTGGCATAATAAATATACGTAGAACAGAGAAGAGATGATTGATTCTTTTGATAGTTGTTCATGTGGGTAGAAGCATGCTTTGTGCAGCAGCTGAAGTGCACAGAAGAGGCGTAGCGCATAGAATGGAAATGGTGCAAATAGCATAAGACACAAAAGAAAAAGATAGAACAGAGATACATATATGAGAAAGGAAGAGAAAGCCTAGGTGCACATGCGGAGACAAAGTAGAAGAACAAAAAGTGCAAGAATATGTGAGTAGGAAGACACTGATGCTGCAGAGCACAACAACGTAGAAGAACAGTGATAAGACTGGTAAGCCATTGTTAAATAATGTATCACTGTATAAATTTCAGTAACAAATATTTATATCTCAGGGTGGTAGGGTGGTTCTAGGGAGGACTATTGTCCTCAGAGTTTCAAGTGGGTGCTTGAACACAAGGAGTTGTAGCTTCCATCTGGTTGCAGACAGAAAAACCAGGGTGGTAGGGTGGTGCAAGGGAGAACTATTGTTCTCTGTTATACATGTTGGTTTATGTGTAACTAGAATTTTCTGATTCCATCTAGTTGGTGTTGGAACACTCAGGGAGTTGGTGCTTCCTTCTAGTGGGTGCTAGAGAATCAAGAGAGTTGGTGCTCTTAGCAAGTTGCATCTTCTACAGGTTGGTGTCTGTGTGACAAGAAGTTGGTGCTTCCATCTAGTTGGTGCTGGAACACAAAGGGAGTTGGTGCTTCCTTCTAGTGGGTGCTAGAGAAACCAGAGACTTGATGCTCTCAGCATGTTGTTGCTTGTACAACAGGGTGGTAGTCTTGAAAGGAGTTGGTTCTCCTAAGAATGATAATGTATAGAAAATAAAGATTACTTATCATATCAAGAAGAAGAGGTTTTTCCCTTTATGGGTTTCCTCACGAAATATCTGTCTCTGTATATTTC